>JNEV01001329.1:0-213619 GCA_000697495.1 Saksenaea oblongispora B3353
TTTTTTTTTTTCCCCCCCCCCCCCCCCTCCTTGCCAAGCTAAACAGACTGGTCGTTCGTTCTGTAGCTTCGGTCAGGAAGCGCAGTTCTAATCGGAAGGGATATCCTGTGCATCCGATAGACTATTTTCGGTGGTCTCGTTTTCAACTCGGCTTACCCCACGTTATGCAAAACGAACGAAAAAAAAAAAAGTGCCTTTCCATTGTGCCACAAGAGTGCCTTCTTTCGAACGCAGTAGAACAGTCTCCGATGGTTATTGTACGGGGAACAAGAAGCATTTGTTTCAGTATAGAAGAGAAGAAAGTGTTTTTTCTTACAAAAGCTGCAAAGAAACGTTACTTATGTGTATGTGCGCGCGATAACAGATGTACGCTTTTTTTTTTTTATTTATTTCTTTTGTTTTCTTTCGAACGATGGGACATTCAATCGCATTTGACTTTATCGATCATGGATTTCCCGTTGTTTTTGTCCCATTCCTGGAAAAGCTTTCACACTGCATGCTGATGGCATCGGACGGCAATCGCCTAATAATGCCTCAAAAAGGATGCATGGGCTGACTTGTCATTTCGAGTGGAGCAGCGTGCATTCGAGCGGGAAATGCTGATTAATGACACGGCGTAATCTTTGTCATGATGCACCAATTTAATCCCTTACTCTAGAAAGACGGTAAATATACTACAAAAGAAGGCCTTTGCTTTTTCGAGCTTATCCACAATGCAAGCTCTTCATCTGCCTGTCGATGGTTCTCCCCGGGACAACAAACCTCTGTTCTCAGGGATCCCACCCTCAGTCAACAGTGGACCAGAAAATCTTGAACAAGCTGATAGAAAAGTTCCGACGGCGCCTTCTTTTAAGATCAGGAACATGTAATTGAAAGCTTGTAGGTCATACCTAGACATTCTCCCAACCATGAGGACGCCATTGATAACGGAGGAACGCAGTCGCTGCATCCGCCGGTGGATGGGCTGGGAAACACTGGAACTACCACTAGGACATCCTCTGTTTCACATCCCTTTCGTATATCGCTGTGATTTCTCTTCCTATCCTTATAGTTCCCTTTCCTTACAGCCTTTTCCTTTCCTTTCTGTTGCTAGCATTGGCTAGAGCGGATATACTGATTGGTGAAGCGCTCAATGGCTTTAAAAAATGAAACAAATATTAAGATGTTCATATGTCATGCTGCGCAAAGGATTCCGAATATAACGCGGCCTCTATTTTTGAGCGGACTGCGACTTTTGATTTTGAAAAAAAAAAAAAAAGATTGTATATAACTAATACTAGCTAGACAAATGCTTGATGAAAACACGCATGCACCATGCATCGGCCTTCAGCACCCAGGTCCTTCGCGTCAGTGGTACCCTGTTTTCGGTCATGCAATGGGGAGACGGCCAAATTTTTTTCTGGATCATTGGTATTTGAAGCAATGCATGATCGAGATTAGAAACTGTGCGTGCACATGTGTATGTGTGTGCTTTTTGTCGATAGTGTCTGCGTTTTTCTTTATCCTGACATGCCACCACTCAACTGCCTCAGTCGTTCTTGAAATTGTGCTTCGTCGGAGTAGAATAAGGAGAACAAGTCCCTTCGCTGTTGAAATGCAGGGTCCAACGTGCTTGTCTACGAAAGAAAAAAAAATGATCACGTTAATGCAGGGAAAAGAAAAAAAATAAACCGGTTTCTTACTAGTTCTAGTTTATCAACTACTTGCTGTAACTGCGTGTTTTTGGCCTCGAGTTCTTTCTGTAGATCAGCACAAGTCTAACCAAAGTTAAGTGCGCCGTATCCGCTAGTATTAAAGTTTAATCCTACCTTTGCTATCTCGGGTTGGCTATCAATTGCATGCGAGAGTCGATCCATCGCCCCTTCCCTTGTATCCAACCAAGACAGTGGTGAGGTGAGTGTGATGGGTGGATTTGTCTAGCTTACAGTAGTTTTATCTCTTCTAAACTCGCGTTAAATGCATCTGTCCATTGTGTCTTTGCTTGTTTCTCTTGTTCTAACAAGGATCGAACTTTATCGGGTACTGAATCAGACGCTGCACCCGGTGCTGAAGCGGTATCTATGGCATGTTTCCGTTAGCTTTTCTTCGCTGAGGGAATACACTCATTTACCAGCGCTTAAATTCAGTAATAACTCAATCCATTCCATCGTTGCGTTCTTATTTTCTTCTTGGATACTGTCGACATCGCTTGCCTACATACGATCTAACGTAAGACTGCAGCACATGAGGTTCCTCTCTGTTACCCGTCCAGTTGTCTTCTGCTGTTCTGCTAGTTCCTGCTGGATGGCTTTTAACACATGCTTCCTGTGGCGCTGATGTTTCATTTCCTTATTCAAATGCTGCAACAATACAAGTCCATAAGACCGTTGGCGCACAAGCGACTCATGCATCTAAAATTCCTGAGTTACTGTCTATGGCTATTGGGCGGGACTTACTTGCTCTACGTTCTCAGCTAACTGTTGTATGACTTTATGGTTTCGATGAATCTCCACTTCCATCAACGGTGTTTGGATACTCATTTCGCTTAGACTCGCTAGTGTTGGTTCAATCCTTGTTTCCACAATTTCCTTGTATTTCTCAACGGCTTCTGTCGCTTCTTTTTCATTTGTTTCTTGAACAGCTCTAAAATAAAATGAATGCTTGTCTTTGTTAGACGTAAGATGCCTACTGTAAAATACGTGGTATCTGTGGTAGCCTGTTTAATTTTTGCAATTCCTTTTCCATCAACTGGAATTTTGCTTCAGAACCTTTGCATTTGGCTTCCGCTTGGATATATTTGCGTTCTGTGCAGATGTAACTAAGCTGGGAAGTGAGTGTCGGTGACGCACCAAACCACGCTTACGCTCGCATCAACTTTTCAATCTCAAACGTCTTGCGTTGTTCGCTGGTCATTTTGGACAACGAAACTTGATCCTCATTTCCTATATCTTGCATTATAAGAATTCCACGCTTCCAGTCGGACAGTTCACGGTCAATTTCTTCAGAAAATGAAGTATCGGCGTCCAAATATTTATTCAGTTCGGACCGCGTATCACCTAGCGACGTAGCATCGTCTATGACCGACCATGTTCATATTTCTTATTCTACATATCCATTTCTTACTTTGTTTACAAGCCTCGTTCGCAGCGTTGGCAAGATCCTGGCACGTGTGCTCAAACTGTATATGTATCGGGTAAATGCCGAAAGAAACAGGCCTTTGTTACAGTTACCTCCACTAGTAAATGATCAAGATCGAGTTGTTCCTGAGGAATATCCTGATCCAGGCGCGCCAACGTAGCGTTCAGCTCATTGAGTCTTTGCTGCATTGCTTCGCGGGTATCTCTTTAGCAGATTATTAGGTCAATCAAGAGCGTCCCATCGCTTACACAAGTTGACGGTGCTGTGATTCCAGCGTAGCTGCGTACTGAGCATACATATTGGGTTGCCCATGGCTACCCATGAAGTGCTTTTAGTCTTGACATGTCGTTGCAACTCAACAAAAATACGCTACCGGTGCGCTTCGACCTCTTCCAAGATCTCCTCCTCCGACGCATTGTATTTTCGTTTCTCCATGACTGAAAATTAGAATTGGCTAACTGGATCGATCGCGCGCTTTATGAAAATGGTTGTGTTCACTGGTGCCAGTCACCCCAAAATCGGATATAATTTATGCATCCTTTTCCACCCATGTATACCGCGCTTCTTCTAAAGCTGACAGACTCGAAACATTATTTAGGAATGACTATGTCTGCCCATGATCATAAGTGTTATTTTGAAGCTGTTCATCCTTTTCATTTGAGAGCGATGGTTTCGTCCCGCCCCCGTGAGAATGAAAGGCGGGGACTGAAACGACATGACCAAGTTCGTTTTGTTAAAGTAGGCACTTATCGTATCATTTGATACGGCGGGTGGCAAGTTGCTAGGCCCACGTCAAATGGTGTAGGTGATAGATCATTCTACCACTTCCTCTTTCATAGACCCATCGTCCGACAAACGTGACGAGACGAAGCATTGCGTGAAACTAATGTAGTTGATATGTCTCTTGATTAGGGTGTTTTTTTCCTTTTTTCACGATCAGGAAAGAGCGATGGGGTATGACAGGCCATTTCGGATATAGAACCGAGTCAAATGAGCTGGGGGGCGGCAGGCTGTTGCCAGCCAAATTCAGGGACAGCCTTGTCCAACCGTGTCATTTTTTTTTTCTCACTTGTATTTAATCATGGACAACGTCATCGAGTTGATCAACAAAGTACAAGACGTGTGTTCCGCCATTGGAGGCAATGAAGGTTTAGATCTGCCTCAAATCATCACTGTGGGAGCGCAGAGTTCCGGAAAATCTTCTGTGCTAGAGACCATTGTCAAGCGCGACTTTCTACCCAGAGGCAGTGGGGTTGTTACCCGCCGTCCTCTTGTGCTGCAACTTCTGACCAACGATGCACCTGACTACGCCGAATTTCTGCACGTCCCAAACAAAAAGTTCTACGATTTTACGGAGGTGCGACGCGAAATAGAGGAAGACACTGCACGCGTAGCAGGTCATAACAAAGGCATTTCACGGCAAGCGATCCACTTGAAGATCTATTCCAGAGATGTACTGAATCTAACGCTTGTGGATTTGCCTGGCTTAACAAAAGTAACTATACTTCATGCCTAGTCTATTTCAGTCGCTAACAGCTTATTTTACTTAGTTTCCGATAGGTAATATGATCAAGCTGCATTGAGGAATGATTGATTGATTCTTGCCAATAGGAGATCAGCCAGAGGATATTCATCACCAAATTCAAAAACTGGTCCTTGACTATATCTCAAAACCAAACAGGCATGCAAGCAACGCAAAAGTAAGACGGGAAAGCTGATTGAGTTTGTGAATGCAGTGTTATTCTGGCTGTGACCCCTGCCAATTCAGATTTGGCGAACTCCGATAGCTTGAAGATCGCAAGAATGGTGGATCCAGCTGGTAAAAAGAGAGAGGCAAATGGTAGACACGCTTAGCTGAACCTTTTTCTCTTACTAGGCAGTCGTACAATCGGTGTGATCACAAAACTTGACCTCATGGATGCTGGCACCCATGCTCTGGACATCTTGTCTGGTCGCACCTTTCCACTCAAGCTGGGATTTATAGGCATTGTTAATCGTAGTCAGCAGGATATCCTGACAAACAAGCCGATGAAAGAAGCACTCGAAGCAGAAAAGCTGTTCTTCGAGCGACATCCAGCCTATCGAAGTATCGCTAGACGATGTGGAGCTGAATACCTCTCGCAACAGCTGAACATAGTGAGTTATTTGTCTATTATCAACAAGGAAATGAACCTGTCTGCGTAGATCCTCGTTCACCATATTCGTGAGAAATTACCTGACCTAAGATCAAAACTCAGTGCGATCATCGGACAAACTCAGCACGAATTGGCACAGTATGGTGATCCTGCTTTTGTGGGCCAGATTCATAGAGGATCCCTTCTACTGAAACTGCTTACCATGTTTTCAACGGAATTTGTGGCATCCATTGATGGTACTTCGTCGGAAATATCAACAAAAGAACTGTAAGTTGCTGCATAGGGAAAAAGAAATGAATTTAATGTATCCTGGAAGGTCGGGTGGAGCGAGAATCTACTTTATTTTCAACAATATTTTTGGATACGCTCTGGATTCGATCATGCCATGCGCTAATCTTACCGATGATGATATTCGTGTGGCTATCCGTAACTCCACCGGACCACGTTGCTCACTGTTTGTACCCGAACTCGCCTTTGATCTACTCGTACGGCCGCAGATTAAATTGCTGGAAGCCCCCAGTTTGCGATGTGTGGATTTAGCTTTTGAGGAATTATCAAAGATATGCCACACATGTAGCCACAAGGTTAGTGGCTATCCAAGCCAAGAAGAAGTCATATGAACGCATCTTTGTTATTAGGAATTGTTACGTTTTCCAAAGTTAAATACCAAACTGGTCGAGGTTGTTTCGGATCTCCTCCGTGAACGGTTACAACCGACATCAGACTACGTGAAAAGTCTGATCTCCATTGAATGCGCCTATATTAACACAAATCATCCGGATTTCCCTGGCGCTACTGGTGCGATGGAGGAGCTGCAACAGTACCGTGCGAAGCGACGACCTGTTGAGAAAAAGAAACAGGTGAGTTTGGCAAGAGTGCGTTCCAATGTCTCATCTTTCATGGATAAACAGCATATTCATACCAAGTCACTCGAGGCACCCACACGTGAACGCTCCATGTCGGTCACGTCTACGTCCTCTGAATCCTTCCTAAACTATTTTTTTGGTGGTTCACCTAGACCAGACCGGCCTGACACCACAGAACCAGGAAGACCGGCATTCACACAGACACCCCATGTAGAACAGCATATCAGCCAGCCCGGTACACCAGGTCAAGATAATATCGAAGTTGAGCTTATTCGTAAGAGTGGTAGAAAGCGAGACGTAAATTTTAATGGCGTTGTTCGTTAGGGTACCTTATCACGTCTTATTTCAATATTGTACGAAAATCCATCCAAGACGTTGTGCCTAAGGCTATCATGCACTTATTGGTCAACTTCACCCGAGAGTCGGTACAGAACCGACTGGTGACAGAGCTCTATCAGGAACATTTGTTCACCGAACTACTGGAGGAAGATCCCGCAATTGCCTCCGAAAGGGAACGATGGAAATCCATGCTAGACATTTATAAAAAGGCATTCTCGATCATCAACGATATCATGTAAATGAAGTTTTTTTTATTTTTTCCAAGAAACAGTGTTGCACGCAAAATTTACAAAAATGAGAAAGGAGTATATGTATATGGATATATATAGTGTGTATACGCAATTCATACAAAGCCAGTGGGGGAATAATTTTTTTTTGGATGAAAAGAGGGGTCAGCGTCTGCTGACAGCCCATGATTTTCGGCAGGAAGGTGCATGCTCGGAAGCGATGATAGCTGACTGCGTCACGGATGGTAATGGTGAGGTTAAACTGGTATGCTTTGGATCCGATCTTTGTAGCCTTGCCACACTACTGCATCGTTTTAAGAGTTGTTTTGATATAAGCTCTGTATTGTCTGCAAATTTAGGGTTTTGTAGCACCTTTGTAATCTCTGGTGGAACCTGTCATACAGATGGTTACAAAGATGAATGAAAACTTAAAGTTGTCTTACCATGCAAAATTCCTCTTGGTGCCGAATTAACATTTCAACTACCTTAATCTCTTCCATGGCTTGCGGGGTTGGACATCTTGCATACAGTACACTGGGCGCAATCACTGTTGCTAGGTTATTGATATCCATACGGTTGGAGTCGCTATAGGACGCCACGTGTTTTAAAAACAAAAATACAAGTTGCATCGTGTCTCGGTTGGGCTTGGCCAACTTACAACAAGTAAGATGTAGTAATTGCTTTGATAGTACTGGGTCTTCAATGCCTGAGGTATGGTTTCAGAACAAAAACTTTTTGGACATTGCTAAACTTACGTGCACACATGATAAATAGCTCATGCAGATTATATGTCAATAAGGGCTCGGGTAATTCTCGCAAGAAGCGCTTCAAAAGGGCAGCAAGTTGAATCGGTGAATCCTCATGTTCTATTTTCAAGGGTTTGCCCTTGTCGACCGCGTCGCTAAGTTCCCTTAGCTCACGAATGTTCCCATTTTTTCGGAAGATGCCTTCTGTTGACAAGTCTATGCTAGCTGTCAGTAAAGAGAAACAGCCTCCTTTTTTTCCAAGGAGAAAAAAAAAAAACGTACCATTTTGTAGGAGAGTGTATATGCAGTTTTTTACAAACAAGGGGACCAATGCATTTTTATCTGACAATAAACTGGAAAGCATAGGAAGGCTTGTGTTGACATTCATTGTAGGGCAAGGGGAACGTATTTCCCGCGTTGTTAACAGATCCAAAGGTACGCCAAATGTTGCGTCAGATTGCTTGTTTGTTCGAATATGTGTCTTGATTTTCCCCCAGAAGGATGCCTTCTTATACTCTACCAATTGTTCGGGTAACATGAGATCGCCAAACTTTGTCTTGATAAAAGACGTAGCGGCGCGACGAACAATAAAATCTTGACCAACACTCAGATCAGATAGCAAGTGATTTGTTGAGGATAATACGGACGGTAACTCAGTGTCTAATGTACAGATGGATGCGCGTTGGGGTTGTTGAAATTGAAGACTGTTTGTCTTTTTGTTTCTATCAAAAACGCCATACAACGAGACTCGTTCACGACGACTGCTGAGTGCCCGTCGAATACTGGTGAGTCGGTTGGTTGTTCGTTCTGTTGCAAAATTTCGCGTGTCGGGCATGGACGGTCGTTTGCTCGTGTCGTGGACAGTGAGTGCTCGTTTGACGACAAGCGATTCAATATGGTCATGTGGTGCTTCGTTAATGCGTTCTAAATTGGATGATCGTGCACGTTTCACACTTCCAAGATGAACAGATCCAAACGCACTATGGTAGCGTTCACTGGATTTGGATGCTTGTAAAATGGATGGGTGTCGTTTATGGAGCGCATCTTTGTGGCTACTACTGATGGATGACTGAGATTCCTGCAGTAAAATGCTCTGTGTCGGCTCTTTTGATGGTTCTCTTTAGTCTGTGGCGTTGCTTTCTGTTTTCTTCCTTACCTAGACTGCTGACTTTAACGTAAAGACGGATCAAGGTGACTTTCACAAGATAGAGGTACTGTTCGAATTGTGTCACATGGACGGCGGTCGGCTCGCCAGGTAGGGGATAGTCCTTGCTGCAAGTGCCGCAGAGTAAAGAGCCATTTTCAGTCAGCAATGCCTTATGTAAATCTTTACTAATGCGCAACTCGCATTGAGAGCAAGAGAAGCATGCAACGTGCCATCTGTAAGGCCCCTTTTGGAAGCACTCATCTTCAATGGCTTTTGAACATGCTCGACAACGGTCGCAGTCGGGTGTCACTTTTGCTGGATCCATACTAAATGGGTCATCCTTAAACCAGTAGCGTCCAGCAATCCATACTCTTTTCTTTTCAAGCTGCAGGAGAGTACTCAAAAATCTCGATATAGCTGCTTCTACATGATGTTGGTACTCCTGCAGTAACGATGCAAATCAATGGATTGATCTGCGACAAAGATCAGCTTACCAATCGCAGTGCTTCTGTAAGACCAAACCGAATGAGAATTTTTAGGTTTTGGGCAAGGCTAGTCATTAAAGACAATAGTTCCTGAGTGATATCCATTGTGTTTTTGTGACTTGATTGTTCCTCATTGTGGGCAAGTAAGTGGAGGACCCTGATGATTTGTTTGCACACCACCCTGGATTCATTTGGACGCTGTGGAGCTACGCACTCCCTCTTATGAGTTTTCTTATTGTGGTTTACAATGTGATCATTGCGGTCATACCTTCCCCATGTTCTACTAATACTTTGTGCATACCGTCAAGTGCAGCAAAGAGTGCTTCCAAATGCATTACAAAATGGTTCGCCATTCTGAGACTCTCAACATAGGCACCAGCAGCCACATGAAGAAGCATATCAGAAATACAAGTTGCCGAAGAATCCTCAAACGCGGATAGATCAGTCCATATTTGACTAATCTTTTCTTCCATCTTCTTCTGCATTGTGTGGTGTTGAGAAGGACTAATCGTTGTTAAGCTATCTGACGACCACTTTTTCAGTGAGGAATAGTCATAGTAAAAGGGTTTCTTTAAGCTTACCCTGGACAGAAACCAGCTCGACCAGACGGACATTCCAGTACTACGAACAATAAGTCAGTATATTTTCTCATTGCTTGACTTGTACCTTGAATATCATGTAACATTCGGGATGCCATTTCGTTTTTGGGTGATCTTGATGTTCCACAAATTGCTTTAAAATGGCTTGTCCACATCCACCGCATTGACTTCCTCGAAGCATAGAGAAATGATAACGACAGTACATTCTTCCATTGTATTCATAACAAGCATCGGTCTCTTCATCGCCTTCCACCTTAGCTATTGAGCACCCAGGGCATTTAAAGCATTGGTGATGACATTTGTTGTTGCCTTGTTGACCGACAAAACCGAGATTGGCAAAATAGTGCTGTTCACATACAACACGTCTTCGTTTTCTGGCATCTTTACTGTCATTGACTTCAAGCGTATAAAACTTGTCAGCCACGAGTGTGTGGCAATCCTGCAGGAAAAAAAAAAGGGTCAAACATTAGACTCCTACTGCTATTTTTCTCTTGATCCCTCACTCCATCTTTTCTTTCTGTGATTGTCGGTCTTATCTCTCTCTCTAGAACTCCTGAACCCTCCCTTTAATGATGTTTAAGCTAAACGTTGCCACCCAGACTCATAATTCTTTCTCCTTATTTTGTTGCTCCTTTGGGCGCGTACTGAGAAAAAAGAAATTCGCTGTCTTCCCACGTCTTTTTCTTTTTCTTCCATTTCACCACCGATGACTTTCTTCTTCTCCCCCTTACATTTACATATTCCCCGTATCCCTTTTTAGTTTCTCGGTAGTTTACCTCGCACACTAAGCAGTTGTAATGATACACTTCACCAAGAGCACGTACAAGTGTACGATCGCTTTTGGAACAAGACTGACCACATGACGGACAATGACGTGAACTCGTCCGTCGTAATTGAGAGTTGATCCGGCGCAATGGCCTTAACAAAGGCTGATCGTGTTTCAAAGGACTGGTCGAGTCTTTCTTCATTTCACTGGTGGACATGACTATGACTCGTTTTCCTTTGGTGTGTGTTCTTTTTCTTTCTTATATCGTCGTCAAAAAGCTAGAGAGATCAAATGGCAGTGATAGTAATAAAAAAGATGTGGCGGCAAAAACAATTTAATAGAGAAAAAGGGAAGAAAAAAGGTTTTGTAGCATATCTTTTAAGGAAAAGAAGGGGGTTTAGAAGAGAGGAGAAAGAGGATCTCGGTCAAAGCACTGCATCCAAACATATATGGATTGGACTCCTTTTTTTTTCTTGCACCACCATTGACGGTTTCACGCCAGCACTTTTGTCACCGCTGCATGTACCACTTAGCTCATTATGGCGTACTACACACAAGGAGATAGCATTTCCGTTTGGAAATATACAAGTCATCCTTTTAACGGACACATGATCCAAAACGTCTATCGGCCAGTCAAATAGTTGAGTTTTTTCCAGATTTGGCATTTGTAACTACCTTCTCGTCTAAAGAAATCCGAGATGGTCATCTCTGTCTATAATCGCAACGCATTTACTTCATTGATTTTTTTTTCCTCGTCGATTATTGGTCTGTCTTAAATAAAGGAAAAGAAATGAAATTAGCTCCTCCTCTTAATGCCTAAAGTCTACACGAGTAGCCCTAATGGTATCAGAAGATGATCCTATTGTACCTATATATGTAAAGTATCATCCTATATGCATTGCCACAAAAAAAATCCTTTCTTCTTAAAATAAATGTCAGTGTATAAAATAGTTTAGACTTTAGATCGGCACAGCGTCACCGTAAGCTTCCCAAAAAAAATAAAAAATAAAAAATAAAAAATAAAAAGCCGGAGAGCGGGAAACAAGGCTAGTTGAAGATCAGTTCACAATCCCAAATAAGTGGATTTTTCCGAACAGTTACTGTCCTTTTCCATATGACAAAGTACCACTTATCATACAACGGAATAATGAAGTTAAATCGGAGCATGATGGCTTACTAGCATGAGGTAGGGTTATTTGTCAAACTAAACGCCTATTCTGTCCATTCTTACATAAATATATATAAAAAGTCGCTCTAATGTACTACAGATGCACCAACATGCATGTTACAACAGATTTTGAGATGTCGAGATGCAAGACCATATGTTGGGTTTATGAGCGCTTAAAAACCCAATACGTTAAATACTTGTTTACCTCGATCTACGCAGACGCATGCTAAATATACACTCTATTATCGCAACCGCCTTACGTTTGTTGTCGAGAGGTTTGGTTTGTATTGAATACATAATATTGGCTGCTTTATTATTTTACATGTTTTGATCCATCTACAAAGCAGGCAAATATTTTATCCGGAACAAATGGCTCACGTACATATGTATGTATTTATGTGTTCACTATGGTCTGAAATAGCTTCTCATTAATTTCTTGTAGACGTTGACATGTGTCCTGCTCATTGTAAAGTGCTGTATAGCAGCAAAACAAATGAATTTGATAAGAATCGTTGTTTCTCCCTGGAACGCAAATCCCAGAGATGCAACTTTGTATTGGATAGCCCTGAAAGGAAAATTAGCATAAAGTTTGTGGGGAATTGCTACGGACACTCATGTAATATCTATTGAATAATTTCTTAGTAAAAGCTGATGGAAAACAGCTAATAACGGATCTCCTGACTGTCCATACCTGAGTGATTTTTTTTGTTCGATGCAGCTGCACTAAGGCTAAATTCAATGCTCTTACCTACTTTACGCTTTCTCGGCGTAATTGTCAAGCACGCCGAAATTTAAGCATATATTTACATCCTATGATACAATGTTGATTGTTTGGTGTATGGGTTGTTGAAGTGAGTCTGGCAAGGAGATTTTCTGTTGTTTTCCATTATTGTTAGTTGTTTTGTTCTCATGTCCGTTGAATCGTTGTTGTTGCAAAGTCATGCTGTAAAAAGAATCCATGTTTTGGTAGAGTCAAAGTTATTGTAAAAGTCGATCTTGTAGTAAAGTAGTGAGCATCAGATACACATTTATAGTCAAGTAGCAGAGACTTGGAGGACTTAAACGAAGACAAAAGAAAATGTAGTGTTGGTTGTTGCAATGTCGGTTAAATTGTGGTGTATAAACCGATGGTAGAGTACGTGAGACTCGGTTAAAATCTTTTATTCTGTAAAAGAACGAGGGACTAAAATTGTGATTGATTATCCGAATTAACCGAACTGACGGAGTAATGTTGAGTAGACATTGTAGTGACAATGTATACACCCCTATAAAAAGTCCGTCTACAGTTGCATAAACTCTGCACAGAGTAAAAGCACGAGGTAGAAAGTATCGTATGAACTTCCTACTTACTTGCGAACTAGTTACTATGCCTCTTCGGGATATTTCTAACAACACTCATGCCAAATACTGAATTTCCAGCACAAAAGCGCACAATCATCATAGTCATGAGGCAACAGGAATATCATATGGCTAAACCGCTAAGATCAAGGGACTGGGTCGATCTACTATCCAAAAAAATAGTAAAAAGAGGGAATCTCATCGGGTACTCCCTTGGGGCACACTGACTCGAATACTTTCGTCAAACTGCGATAATGAAACATAAGTTAAAAGCATCCGAAGGTAAAGATACCCAACTGTGAGAGCGTTTGCTACCTGGGAGTACGCAAGAGGTGTAATAATTTGAATAATCAAAGGCTCAATACGCCATGAAATATATTCGAAAAAGCAATAGTGCATATATGCTGATGCATTGTATAATCCTAATTACATCCCAACAACTTATCACACTGAACTAACATTTATCTCAAGAATGTCTTGGAGTAGACTTATGTTCAGTTCTTTCGTAAAACCTCACTCTTGGGCACTTAATCTCAGGGGAAAGAGTGCTCGAGGGGAGTTCCCGATGAAATTCCCTTTCACGATGCGGTGCATGATCTTGGTTTCCTTCGTATAAAGCAAGTCTCAAGCCGAAACTAACTGAAATGCACATGGTAAAGACACTTGAATGGGTCAAAGAGTCATTTGGTCGGATGAGTCACGATTCCGCGTTTCAGCCAACGATGGCCGGGAACGCGTGTTATGTAAAAGCAGAGAAGCTCTCCTTTTAAGTCATGAAAAGGGAAGGACGAAATTTTGTGGCGAATCAGTAATGGTTTGGAGCTGTTTTACTGTTGCTGGAGTTGGCCCTATCGCCGTAGTTCTGGGAACGATGAATCAGGCAATGTATATTAATGTTTGGCAAGGAACTTGCTCCCATTCTTGAGGAATAACAATGTACAAGCTACTTGTTCAAGAGGATAGCGCTTCAAACCATACTGGAAAAGATGCAAGACAGTGGAAGGAAGAAGAGGATATCACTATAATGCCAAGCTGACCGGCCGGATTTAAACCCAATCGTAGAAGTTCCCAGAACAGGTGAAATGATACCAAAACCCCGAGTAATACACCCTCAACATGTTTGGGACAAGCTTGAACGTTGTTTGGCAAAACGAAGACATGGTATAAAAAATGCAAAACGTTTGGAAGAGATTTTGTTGGAAGAATGTCACGCAATACCCAAAGTGTCTGTCGGAATCTGGTTGCATTAATGCGCAAGAGATGTGAGGAGGTTATGAAAGCCAATGGTGCCCACATAAGTTATCGAACTTTCTCCAAAATTCGCATAAATTCTTATAATATGTATATCAACTATCGACCGAGATGACAGTGGCCTATACGTTTTGATACCTAGATGTTGCTTTAACTTTCCTCAGTCTCGTGCCTTTTTCCAAGGATTCCTTCCAACAATGAAGGCCGTGTTACAGTTGCGGATAAGCACAAGATAGGTTTCATATTCAACCAACTCACGGACATTTTATTTCTTTACCATTGATTAAGGTGGAATTGGAAGCGATGAGTATGATAGTGCTGGAACAATTAGAACTGGCAAATGGAAACGTGACTCCTTTGGCCCTACCTTCAGCAGACCCACCTCCCTTCTTTCTTTTTCATAATAAAATATTAGATGCGCGTTAAACTTTGCTGTGATGACTTACAATAAGCTTTTTCGCTTCTTGACTAACTTACACATTTAGCGATGCATCAAGTTATAGCTTCCTCGTTACGCGTGAATATTTTTGATTAACATTGTTTTTATTATCCTGAGGTAAGCATACGCCTGTGGTCATATTGCTCGAGGATCATAAAGGAATTTAAGACAACAGAAAAGCATGCCAACTAAGGCGACAGACAATAATGATGGGATAAACTTAGTCGTAGGTGAAAGCGACTACGGGAATAGCTGGTTTGTATCACAAGATAGAGAGCAACATTGAGACTGCGGTAAAACTCTTGCAAGGACCGAAATCTCACTTCTCTTTTTCCTTCCTAACTCGTATATCCCAAGAAAAAGAGGCACAAGTGAAATGTTTCGTATAAATTAGATAGTGGCAAGTCCTTTTGAGATTCCCGGTTGGGATTTATTCGAATCCTTCAATTATATGTATTTTGCTTATATATATCGAACATCCGCTATTGTAGTACTCACTCGTCTTTTTGTCTTAACAGAAACAAGCATAGATACATTGTTTATTTACTATATCTGACATAAGTGATACGCCAGCCTGACTATCGAATACAGCAATTCCCCCCATTAATTTCAACCATCAGGGGGTCAGCAGAAGATTGAAATTAAGGGGAACCGCTGTATTATGGCTTCTTTAGCTAGAGCTATGATAATACTGGTAGGTTCCGAACCTACTCGAAGTT
Organism: Saksenaea oblongispora B3353; assembly: GCA_000697495.1. Lineage (NCBI taxonomy): Eukaryota > Fungi > Mucoromycota > Mucoromycetes > Mucorales > Saksenaeaceae > Saksenaea > Saksenaea oblongispora. The sequence continues at coordinate 15,343 of JNEV01001329.1, forward strand.
GGCAATCCATCAGGAATGGTCGATGACGGTTGCGCCAATCCGGTTTGAACAGGAAACAGTGTACGACCTTATACTCTATCCGGCAATTTTATGCGCTTATTCGTTAATGATTGCCTGGAAAGCGATTGACTGCCTTTAGCGATCATGCAGTATTGCGTATTAGACTGGTGGAGTGACCGTTTGTGATACAATTCATTATCGTCGGGTCTCTCGCCTTCAATATACCTCCGCCACGCAGGAGATGTTACTCTCATAGCCCCTTGCAATGCATATAGGATCGATTCCATACTATTGTCTAAAGAAGGAGTGCTTTCGAGGCGTTTGTAACCCAGTACACAATCAGCATCTGACTGATATCCTTCTTCATTCATCTAAGCAAAGCATTTGTAAAGCAAGCATCACCATAACAAGACAGCATACCTGATAGGGTCGTGCGCTCCAGATATCTGTAATGGCTGCCACTTCCATGGCGTGGCTAAGTGAACTTAAATCGTATGTGATGTTGTCAGTCTTGGCTGTCAAGTAATGCATGCATACGCCCGCCAATTGGCTATTATATCTCTCAAGGAGAGTATTACAGTTATCCGTGGTCAGATGGCCACTTTGATTGACAAGATTGCCGATGCCCATATATTCGGCAAATATATTCGGACATTCGTAAACTACCTTGCTCTCATTCTCAGATGACACAGGGGGTTCTCGGCTATATTTGCACCACATTTCCAGTGTAACCAGAAGCTTGCGCAGATCTCTGCCTGTTACAGCCACGAGACTTGCAAGGTCCTTTCTTTCAACAAAATAGCCTTCTGCTAAGCAGACTAGATGAAGGTAGGGTAGTAGTTCATCTTCTGAAGGTTCCTCCAAGCGCAGGACAGTCTCGAGAAACAAGTTTTGTAAAGGGAGCACGGAAGAATCTGAAGTTAAAAAAAGGTCAATCGGTCAGAGCCATGACAATGTGCCTTCTTTACCGTTGCATGTCATGACAATCGGACGTTTGCTAGTAAGAGACAGCTCTGTCACCGCTGACCAAAAGCCTTTGTCTTGCTCATATAGTATATCGACCTCTTCCAGTAATATTAAGCTTTGCTGAGGACCAGGTTTCTGCGCGCCAAACGATGTTTGGTGCTTATTCCCACAATGTTCTGCGGATACGTCTTCTGCCATGACATCTTCTCGTGCTCGTTTTCCTGTGTACCTGACTAGATGGTTTTTTGTCATTTCACCCACAGCAGCCATCACATCCTTGCCAGAACGTCTCATCCCGGCATTAATTTCAAATACTTGGTATCCCTCTGCCTCTGCTGCCGTGTATACAGCAGCTGTCTTCCCAACGCCGTGTTTTCCAACCAGTAGGATCATATTCGATCGTATCTTTCTCTTTCGATGATCAAACACCATGAAAATCTCATCTTCTTGACCGCTGTCCCATGTGTCGCTATCATTTGAGCAATCTTCCCTGTCTTCTTTGGTTGTTGATGCGACTTTCATACGGTGAAGCCATTTCTGAAGATAATTATGATGATAGCGATTGCCCAACAAATGGGACACCTGACGAGGACGATACTTATCTGTCCACATTTGAAACGATATAGTTGGCGGTGTACATTCAAACATCGAAGTTAAGATAGCCTGACAAGCGTCCGATTCCCACGATGGATATAGAAAATCCATTAACTCTTTAATTTGTATCTTGGAATACTTTCGCGTCAATCGGACCTTGGCAGTTGCTGTGGCTTCACGAGACTGTAATGAAAAGAATTTCTGCGCATTTGCATGAATAAGGTCAGCATGATGCTTCGGACGGTGACTTAATTCTCTTCTTGATACGGATAACGTAGAGACGTTCTCCGTCGTATGCTGGAAAATATGACCACCATGAAATATTACTTTGTCAGGCCAGAGTGCATCGGGTTCCGATTGTCGTGTTTCTTTATGAGAGGCTATCTGCGGTGGCAATCCAGGAACGACAAACGGGGACTCCTTCTTTGTAGTTGCTTCTTTTTTTACTGACTTGACGGCCTTTTGGAAAAAAGGATGTATTTTTTTTTCTGGTTGTTTAATTGAGGGTTTTGGCGAAGAGCCTGATGAAGATACTGGTGGAAGACCTTCCACGGGTACACGAAGTGGTAGTATAGTCCTTTTCAGTTTGATCGTGGAGCGATCGGCAGGATCGCTCGTATTACGCTCGTTCCTCAGGTCATCACCTGGAAGAAAAAATGGGTTCAAGCGTCTTCGAGGCAGAGAAGACTCGGTCATGACATGAACAGATGCGAAGGAGGAAAGAGTCATGCATTCCGATCCCGAACACGTAAAAAAAAACGAAGAAAAAAAAAAGGACGCTGAGTTCTAATACTACCTTTCTCCACACCCCTTGTTAACATGGCACCAGGTTCCCGAGAAGCAAGGATCCTCATGGCACCGTTGCAGCTGTACCGTGAAATCTTACGAGTGCACCGGTACATGCCCCCTGCTATGCGCGCCATGGGTGACGATTATGTCAAGGCCGAATTTAGACGGCACAAAGACATCGATAATCCTGCTCATATTGTCGGCTTTGTTTCGCAATGGCAAGAGTAAGTCGCAATTATACGGATCTTCTCTTGTCACCACTGATTGCTTATTTCCACAGCTATTTGGATACTTTTAAAGCACAAACCGCACCCAACCCTAACGTTACTGCTGCCCCAGCTGACGATCCCTTAGTCCGAAGTTTCAACATGCCTACGGACGGATGGGGCAAAAAGCTAGATCCACAGTTGTTAGATAAAATGAGTGACGAACAACTTGGCCAGTTGTATGAGTTACGAAGTGAATTGAAACGAGCAATTGGTGACGAGAAACAAGAATAAAGAAGAACTTCCTTTCACTATATCTGTACCGTCACAACTGTGCAAGTAACGAACGAATACTACTTGATTGTTCCTGTAGCGCTACCCAGCCATCTTTAACAAAATCAACAGCATGTCTAGCTGTTCCCCAGCTGGATAGGTACCCATGCTCATCATGACCATAGTGATGCGTGATCAGTACACGTTTTCTAGACGGCTGAACTGCTCACATCAATAGAACCTGTCAGTTAAACGGATCTGTGCATATTTTTTTTTCAAAACCTACCTAGGAATACATTTTCTAGCCTTGGTCCACCCGCTCGTACTTGACATCCATTGACCTTACGATCGAGTGCTTGTAACCGTTCGACATCTGGATAGAATTTACAGGCTTCTTTCATAGTGTCCGTCTGAGATGATGATGACCCAATTGCCGCTTCTCCTGTCAAACATGGCACGATCTGCAAGTTGTTGTCACCCTTGACAGACACCACGGTACGAATCGGACATACTTCTGATATCAGATGTGTTGTTTCGACTGTTGACATTTTTCGTCGATCTGCAGAGCCAGGCAGCATGGTGTCTCCGATACAATTTACGAGAATATCCATTGTATCATCCGCAAGTGCATCTTCGATACTTGATACGGACCGATATTTTCTTTTGCCACCTAGGGATAAAAACTGCGATTCGAGCCACCGCAAGTATTTTAATGGATCAAGTACCACTACCAGAACATAAAGTCAGTGGCGCACTGACACATGTCTGTCCAACCTGTTGTAAAACGGTGTCCAAACAAAACGCCAGGGGGCAACTTTCCCTTTTCTATCGTTTGATACTAGCGATCCGACATCAGCAGTGCCTTTTTTTTTTTTTAATTACTTACGTTTGGTACCTCTTTCTTCCACCAGACAACAGGTACTGTGTTTTGGAAGTATTCGCAAGCAGATACAACCATGAGGCCAGCTTCAGCTGCCCTGGATTTTACTAATTCCCAGTACATGTGAAACGTGGCGATCTCATTACCTTGAAAACTCTGTGTGTCAGTACGGTTGGTTTTGCTATCATCTTACGTTTTGTTCGCGTGTCAGCACTAGTATCAGACGCATGCCACCAAACAGAGCAAGGCATCGTTGGTGGTACTGGGTCGGATGGAAACTGAGTAGCTACAACCGTGACATCATAACCTTCGTTCTGAAGTAGTAATGCTGTTGTAAGAGCAACAATATCAGCTCCAATGACATGTATCTTTGGGTAAGTATCCATTGAAAAATTAAAAAACGGTATATCTGTGCTCTGGTATAAAAAGAAGAAAAAGGAGCTTTTATTTTTCCAGTTTGCATAAGCCTGCATTGAGCGTGTGACCAAAAAAGGTAACGTCAAAGTTTTGATATCTTTGGAAGGCCCTTTTCGACCAGATCGGCAACCTTTTCCGCCGCCCCCCAGCTGGATTGGTAACCGAACCCACCGTGGCCATAAGCATGAGTCACAAGGACTCGGTATCCTTGTCTGGTATCTGTTTTATGTGGACTTAGACAAAGCTTTGTTTGGCGGTAGTGTACTCAACCATAATACTCGTTTTCTATCCGCACACCACCTTTACGTGTAGGGCGCAATCCGACACCATGTTGGACGATCTCTAAAGGCCCACAGCTTATCAACTCAGGACATAGGTCCTGTGCGTTTTGCAGAATTAACTTTGCTGTTGCTTCATCCACCGTTGGTGTACTAATAACTGGTCACCAACTTTAACACTTATCCTTCTTCTCTTACGCGTCGTTTTCCTGAGCCGTGCCTCCCAGAACCACGGTTCCATCTGAGCGAGGAATCACATAATGAATAAACCCTTTCCCTTTTTTTTTTATCTTTCCATCAGAAGAGCTTATAGCGTACTGGTCAGATCTTACCAACGTGAGTGATGGTCGTCTTGATGTGAGGAGCTTTGACAATCACTGTTTGTCCACGCGTTGGAAAAACCAGAGGATCTGGAACAAGTTGACGTGCTCCTAAACCAGTACAGTTCACGACGGCGTCGACACCTGGTTCAAACACATCGGAAAGGCTTGTCAGTGTCCGCTGTTGAGTAAGTCCACCCAGCAATGTGAATTGTCGGAGAAGCCATTTCAAGTAATGCGGCGCATTAATCACCACTGTTCGCAAAAACGAATTGTTTCAGTCTTTGCGACTTTATCTTCGGTTTTACCTGTCAAGTACTGGTGACCGATCTTTGCTTGGTTTGGCAATTTTGATGACGGAATGAATTGAAACTAGTGACATACGGCGTTTGTTGATTACATGTGCTTGAAAACGATAAATATGCCTACATTCTTCACAACATGTCGAAACCAAGGATCGCTTGTTTCCGGCACGACCTCATCATAGTAATCAAAACTAGGAACCTGCATAACACCTGTTTCTTCCGACATGGTGGCACCCATCTCCATAAATATCTTGTATGAAATGCTATCAAACTCTGAAATGACGTGGAAATCTCTCTTGTTGACGCAGGGACTACCATACCTTGTAATGTCAAGTCTTTATTCGGCGCCATGGTTCGCCAATGAGCACCTATGCAATTTTGCCCTCTTTTCTATGAATACATAGTGTTCTAAGCGTTTAGTACAGCGTTACCTGCCCAAGGCGATGTGTATTCAATGGTCTTGTCTCCAGGAAAACATTTGGCAACCACTGTAACGTGCCACCCTCTTCTTTTTAGTAGCAATGCTGTTGTCAGACCTGTAACGCCTGCTCCAACAACAATAATATTGGCAGAATGGGCCATCCAATAACGAACAATGAATAACCCCAGCACTGCTTTTCATGGCGAACTTATAATCGGCGAAATTTTACATTTCACACGGTGAACTTATTCGGCGAAAAGTTAAAGCGTGAAGAGGTTTCGATTCGGCAAAACGTTTAGTCTTCACATATCTTCACATAAAGTTTTTGAGACGGCACTAAGTACGAAACTTTCATTCTTCATAAAATCCTTCATCGGACAAGTTTTCGATACTCGTCTTGACGTTGTCGTATCTGAATCGACATTTCAGTAGTATCAGCTTCCACACAACTTAACTCAATAAAACAGAGCCTCACGATAAAAAATGTGGGATACTTCCTCGTCTACGACTACATCAAGAATACCACAGACGTTCTTGCTGCTGCGCAAACGCTAGCAAAAAAGCGCGATTTTGCAGTGACAACTGTTTCAAGCACTCCTGGGCACCATATACGTTGAGTGTATTCACTGTGGAGAATATCAAATAAGCGTAGTACTATGACAGAAAATTAGTGCGTTCCGGGTGTCCCTGGAAAATGTATGCATCAGTCAGCGCCAAACATGAAAAGAAATTTTTGGTTAAAAAAGTTGACGACGACAAGGATCATACGCGCTATCCTACTATATACTATAGCATCGAACTTTAAAGTTGCAAAGGAAATCCGTGTCACATCCATGACTCGGAATGGGATTAAGCTATCCCTGATATATAATGAGGTCTGTTGCGATGATTGAACACCTTCAATGAGCATAAAAGACATCCATAGCTTTCGTGGGAGAATGTTCAAAATTGCAGGAGGAAATCCTACCGCAGATGTACTGGATTTTTTGCAGGATTGTGCATATGAAATTCGATACGATCTGGATGGAAATAACGAGCTGAAATATACGTTTGTATTTCTGTCTGGCGTTGTGAAGAAAGCACTATATTTTTTAGAAGTCATTGCAATTGACGTAACATACAAGGCCAACATGCATAAGATGCCATTAATCAACATAGTGGGTATCAGTAATGTTGGCAGTGTCAGTCTGCGAAACTTTCGGTCACCCAATGCTTAATGACCAATGAGCGGACTATGTCTTACGAATGGATGTTAAAAGAGCTTTGTTCATGTATCTTCACCGATAAGCAGCCAGGCTTGATTGTCACAGATGGTGACAAGGCGCTCACAGCAGCCTTGAAGGAAACGTTTCCCACCAGCACTTATACACTATGCGCATGGCACATCAAAAAAAATTCATTAAACACGCACAAGGATGTTTTGCCAGCAAAAGTGAGGACGAACAAAACTTCTTAGATGCTGTGAAATAGATAATTTGGAGAAATAATGAAAAGGGTTTCTCTGAGGCGGTGAGCAGTTGTCGTGACTTAGTTGGCAAAACAAACAAACAAACAAACAAAAAAGGAGTTAAATAGCTCCTTGAATAGGTATGGATCCATATATCATATATATCAGTATACAAATACAGTTTATATAATAGACTTCTACAATACCAAGAGACTTCAAATGGTTCTTGTGCCAATATATGGGTCAAATATCTTACTGATACTTTCAAGTAACATCTTACGGTATATGCACTATGAATGCGTGTACTTAAACAGTTAAGGTGAGAATTGACTCGGGCAAGTTTTTGCTCAAGAGAAGCGAATATTCAAGTAATATTTTTCTACGTTAGTACAAACGCTATACATTAACATTTGATGGAAAATTGTATATTTGTTCTATAGCCATATACAGACAGTGCCTATTCGAACACTAACCATATTTTTGTCTATTCGAATGCACATAAACCGTATCTTTGCCTATTCGAATGCATATAAACCGTGTCTTTGTGTATTCGAATATACGTAGATTGTGTCTTTGTATATTCGAATATGCATTAAAAGAATAGCTTGTCAGTAATTGAATGAACGTCTTGATCATATTTAAGTGAATATAAATGATAATTAAATAGGAGTCAAAAGTGCTCAACTACACTTCAACGATAAATTCTTATGCCTTTTGTCTTATAAGTGTGTGGTATTTTACTGATATTGGTATGGAACAATTGGACAGTTGATGTTGGTTTCTTTTTCTCTCTATTTAAAAAGGAAGTCGGTGGCTTCAGAAGGAGTGTTTTTGTCCTTAGCTAAAAGTTTGTACATGATGCAAAAGGTTTGCACATAAGCTAACGTTTTTGTCCAAAGTATTCCCTAAATCACTCTATATTTTGCGATGCAAACTAACAAAGTATCCCTCCTATTCTATCTGAAAAGGCAAACTTGCTTCCTTTTTTTCCGTGACGACACTGTCTTTGAGAATCCTGAACCTATGATAGACCCCCACTGCTTGTCCATCTCGATAGCTTACATAGCCATACATGAACGTTACTTCACCTCAAGTCTGATAATGTACAATTCTCAGAATATAAAGTTGAATTTTCCACTCTCGAGTTTGTGTTTACTCGTACCGCAATAGGGGTACCTCAATTTTCTGTGGACTCTTTAACTATCTGCTTTCTGTTGCAACAGATGCCTTCCAAACAGGTATTAGAGCCGTACTTTATTAAATTTATCTATGATGAAACAAGGCACATTGCTCTTGTGGCATGCGATTTATCTAGTAGCGAGAGAAACTATTCCACTACCAAACGCAAATTACTCGCAAATATTTATTCGGTTAACAAATTCCACTAACATAGATGGGGTGGCAGGCAAGGTAAATGCTTTGAGACTAAATCAAAGGTATTTCATATTATTGATATCCCTAAGCTATTGTATGAGATCTCCATTTATGTACGTGTGTTTTTATTAATATGTTAATTCCTTAATGAATACAGTTGACGTTATGGTCTGATCGTCTTTATACTGTGAATAGGGAAGATCTAGGTCCTCTGAACTTGTTTAGTTGTCGGAATAGCGACTGTATTAACAGCAAGGGATAGCTGAAATTGAAACTAACAAAAGACACTTTTGCTTTCATTGCCGATTGTGACCAAGATATTGCTTTGGGGGGAGTAGTAGGACACGGCGCTAAATGAGGTGCAAAAGTGATTGTCCATCAGGCAAGTGAGTTAATCGCTAAACAGGGAATGACTAAGGGCACTCGAACATTTATTACGGCTAATCAAATAACTAAACGTAATGGTAAACCTCTAGCAGATATGACTAAAGCCGAGATTGAATCCCCCAAATTATGATAAGCTTTGTTAAGTGTAATAATCTAGCTAGTGTTGTTTCGCTTTACTTCAGGGTTTGAGAAAAGTTGTCTGGGTCTATGATATATTCTGTTTAGTTAAAAGAAAAGGGCTTATTCGCTGAGAAAGCAAATACATAAATTTAAGCAATTAGCAGAGAAAAGAAATAATGGAAATAAAAACGACACTACCATCCCTAGTCAAGTGATACTTAGAATCATGACAAGAGATATTTATGAACGCCATCGGGCAGTCTAGTCTATTCTATTAACGATTGTAACTTTCGTCGCCGCGTGCTAGTTTGATCAGATAATTCAAAATACGCTCTCCATCGACCCGCAATCCGCTATCGCTTCGTTAGTATCGGACCAGTTCAGTATGTCTGTATGTACTTACTTATGCGCATATTCATTCGTGATCCATTGTTGGAATCCTTTGATCACACTAGCTGTCTCTTCTGAAAGCACACGATCGACATACCTAATGAAGTCAAATCAGTATGATCGCTGGTTTGTGGACGTATTTACATGTCATCGAAGTAGCTGACACCAGCAACGGGCACATCGTTCTGGCTCAAGATATCCTTGTTGTATAGTGGACCCCAGTGAATGGAAGCCAGACGATGAGCCACATCCACAAGAGGTCTCAACTCGGCGTAATCATCGAACATGAATGGATAGATGGTCTCTCCCGTAAAATGAACAGGTTCATTTGGACCCAAATTCTCAATATGCCAATCAAACGCACGAGCAAATTCAGATGAAAGGATTCGTTCTGCCGACCAGTTACTTGCTTGACCTTGACAGTAGATAGCTTCATGAAGAATAGCATAGATCACATTAGAGTCCCAGCTTTGGAACTGTTGGATATGGTTTAAGGTACGGTAACCCAATCGATCGATACGCTCCAGATCGTCAGCAGCTAAAACGATCAATTCGTGTACACTGTCATAGCCACCAGAGAAACCAAACTGCAAACCAAGCTGCAGGAAGCGACGAGGAGACAAGACACCCCCATTGGGTAAGATTACCTTGTTCTTGGTTAGGTAGTCGACAATGTTGCGCACGCGGGTAATGTCACGAGGGAACTTTTCATAGTAAATATTGTTCCTCTTTAGGATGCGAGGGTACAAGGCGCGATACACTTCATCGGGCGAATCAACGAGAGGAGGAACGCCACCCGTAATGAATGCCTCTTTGACTGACTTGGGACTAAAGTATCGCAATTATCAGCATGCATCGGTTTCCATCCTTTTCACTTACAAAAGGGACAAATAAGTACCGATGCAGAAACCTCCAAAACTCTGACCCAGCAGAGTAATACGTTTTTCTTCTTCATCGGAACGATCTTTTGTAAGCTCCTGTCGAATCGTTTCGCAGTCTCTAACGATGTTATCTGCACGGAAATGCTTAAGATAGTCAACTTTGGCATCGACATTGGACAATCCTAGTGCTTCCAACGACTCGAAGGAGACTTGGGAAGACAGACCAGTGCCCCGTTGGTCGAGCAAAAGGACTTGATAGCCTTGCTCAAAAGCCACCTTGATCCATCCCGATGTAGCGCTGCTAGGAAGAGCAACCTCAAAGCCCGGGCCACCCTGTGGGAAACATCCACTTGTAAACGCAAATTTGAATAGAATATCACTGGTACCTGAAGGTAGAGAAAAAGAGGAAGACTATTGATCGCGTTTTCTTTGCCTACAGGAACCAGCTGACGGGCAAACACCTGGATACTCTCGTTTGAATCTGTATTGCTATAATCTAGTCGTAATGAATAACAAAGCCCATTCGCTACACGTTTTCACTAGTTACCAAGAGGACATGTGAAGTAGCGTTCGAAGATTCGAGCACCAGGAATAGTGTACGATTCCACCTTAGGGGTGTTGCCAAGAGAATGCATTCGTGTGGAGAACAAGCGTATTGGTGTAACCCGTCCTCCTAAGGAGAAGAAATGATGACAGGGTTGTCGGCCATTGATTTCAGGGCGTTTGCCTGATAGCCTTAGGCTGACTCCGGCGAAGGAATTAGGCCGAATCAAGCGGAATGTATTCATTGATGGTATTTCCTTCCAGAAATAGATTCAATAGGAAGTAGGATAGAAAAAGAATAGAGGAAGGAAGCAAAATGTCTCTGATGGGCGGAAAAAACAAAAATGGTGTAACCTTGAACGGCCTTGAAGTGTCAGCGCGGCTGAAAGTTAGCACACGCACACAGCTTCTGACTATTGCAGGATGAGAAGATTTTGCAGGCACGATGAAAAAAGATTCTTTTATTATGGTAAGAACATGCGCTTATTCAAGCTCTCATCTGACATATTTTTTCGAGGATAATCAAAGAAACACGTCGTATAAGAAAACACCTATACTTTGCTTTATCTGTCATCTCTTAGTTTTTGGCATTGCTTGATATATAAGGGTTTATTACTACAGGCACTGTAATGCCTAATTATCACTGAGTAATTATCATATATCACAGACCGCGCAGAAGTCAGTGGACCTGGTAGACCGGCCACGTAAAAGAGAGAAACTGCCTTTCCAAAAAATTTTGGAAAGGCGATCTGGAGTCCATCTGCTATTTCAAAGGGCCAGGTAATAGTTGAACTTTGTGCGGATGTAAAAGTGCTTATTAATGTGTTGTATTAAGGCTGGAAGCAAGACTATGGTGAATAGAATAGCTGAAAAAAATGGCAGTGGCCAAAAAAAAATGGCAGTGGCCAAAAAAAAAAAAGGCGATTGTTACGAAGTCGTGCAAAAGAAGAGGGTTGAAGAGATGACTGTAGATGAAGGTAATATATGTCAGGTTATCAGTTTAAAAGCTAATGCCAATAACTTCTATAGATATACATCTTGTTAAAAATGAGCACAAATTCTCATCTCAGTCAAGAGTATGTCTACTTCGTTTCTGTCCTCTCCAGGATATCCAAGAAGGCCAAGGTTGACTTTGCTGTGAGTCCAGAAATTGATCCATCTGCCATCATCGCAACTTCCAATCCGAGAAGCGTTGGCTGGTGCGGCTTCCGAGTCTTTAGACATCTCTTGCATGGACATGAAGACAAGTCTCCAATTGTCAAGTCTAACAGGTTGGAAGCACTGGCAAAACACAAAAGTATCTATGAGATGGATTTGCCTTCGATGTGAAGTATCTTAAAGAGATCATCAAACCAGTAATAATGATAATCGCGTTCATCGTCGCATTAGCACGATCCTCGATGAGATGCCTCGCCAAGAAATAGATGCAAGGAATCCGCACATTAGCTGCTGTTTCAATAGTTGGTTAGTGCAACGAAAGGCCGGTACAAGTATGTACTTGACTCGTCCTCAACGCGTTGGAAAATGTTAATGAAGATGCTTTTCAGTCGGAAGCACTATCATGCCATCCACTCCGCCTGTAGTGGAATATTCCTATCTACAAGTGTACAAGTGCATCTCAGAAGCTGTAAAGCCTTCTACCGCAAAAAAAAAAAAAAAAAAAAAAAAAATGGAGACTATCGCACGCAACTGTTGTTTTAAGCTTTTTTATTATTCACAGCGGATGATCAACACCTCGATTACTAAGTGGTCAAACACACAAGTACACAACACACAACCTACACCAGAACTACACTACACAACACATTTTTTTTTGTACAAAGAGCAAGCTCCTTCCAATTTCTGTTTTTCGTCATGGATTACCGTGTTTATTTGGCAACTATAAAGAGATATCGTTTTAGACCAACAGATTCAACACGTGAAGTAACTTACTTCCAATGACACCGCAAGCCCAGCGGTCACCGGCGTTACCGGTGGTCTTGGACAATTCGTGGCCACCAAGACCGAGATCATCCTCGCCGGCGTGAACAACCATGGTGCGACTGAGAGATAAACAGCGTTAAAAGAAATGAGACACGTTATGCGTTTCTGCTTACCCAATGACGGAGTGGGGGCCAATCAACTTGATTTGCTTATCTTCGACCTTGAAGGTGGCCTTGCCGTCAGGACCAGCAACGATGTTACCCAAGTCACCGGCGTGACGTTCCTCACTCTCGGGACCACCGTGCGTCTTGCTGTGGGGGTTGAAATGACCGCCAGCCGAGATACAGCCTGTTGGAACGATTTTCCATTTGTCAGCATTTCGGGTGAACCGCATTTCCAAAAAAAATAAAATAAAATTACCGTTGGTGTTGTCACCGAACTCGTGAACGTGGAAACCGTGCTTGCCCTCAGTCAAACCTTCAAGAGTAGCCTCAACAAGGGTGGGGGCGTTCTCGGACTCCTGAACGAAGGTAACGGTACCAGTGACCTTAGAGTCACCACGAAGGAATGCAACAGCCTTGACCATGTTTGTAAAAGAGAAAAAGAGTAAAGTTAAGAAGAAAAACGCTAGCTTCGGGGAAAACGAGGGCGCTTTATATAGGTAATACCAGCAAGCTGTCGCGTTTTTTCTCAGCTCTGACATCAGACATCAGTTCTTTGTCAGCATCATAGTCAGCCAATCACTACTTTGCTTTTCCCTGTCGGGAGATCAAACTACGTCTTTTTGACCCCGCGTCAGTCGTAGGTGAGTCGGTCAGTTGTGCTTGACATCCGACGATATGCAAGACGACGGTCAAGGAAAAAATAAGGATAAAAAAAACAGGAGTGGGACTCTACTCCTTTTCTTTCTTTTTAAAAAATGATGGAAAGGAATGACGCCAGAATATGTTGTCCGAAGTCCGGAAGACTTATTCCGACTCTTCAGGACCAAAAAAGACTTTTTTTTTTTGGTTGATGATGATGAATTGGTAGATGTTTAATTCAATGCACGTGAAATATTCGGATATGAATTTATTCATGCGAGGTAAGTTACGACATGTCGCACCAGTTTTGTACAGGAAGGCAAGAAATGTACTTGCAGTTCGGACAAATCTACACATCAATCCTGAATTAATGCAACTGCTGTTTTTAAATCTCTATTATCTTACCGTGCTTGGATCTGGTGTTGAATAAAACACTTTGATAAGAGCAACAAACATCACGACCAGTATCACCAATGCAATTAAACGCGCAACCCAGGTGATGATTTTTGCTCGTTGTGATGCCTTGGGTCGCATAGGTGCAATTAGAATACCCATGATGATACCGACAGCAAGACCACCTAACCAAAATATGATTCTTAGTAACAGCGTTGGAAACAAGAGAAATCAAAATAATTAACGTACCCACGTGGGCAAAGTTGTCCAGTCCAGGCAACAATCCCAAAACCAATGAAATGACGATTGATACAAGGAGGCTTGCTAGCTCACGGCCGGGATGAGATAGTATTTTCCAATTAATCAGGACATCGACAAGCATGTACCCAATTAAACCAAACAAGGCACCCGAGCATCCCATAGAGGCTAAGAGAGAAAGAGAGGAAAAAGGGAGAGAAATCGCCATTTATTATTTAGCGCATATACTTTTACATGCCACCCTAGATCACACACAATAACAAGAACCCTTTTCTTTGTACACTTACCAGATCGTCCCTGAGAAAACATGGCACTGAGGATGAATCCCCAAATGCCTGAAGCCATGTATAGCAGCACATACCTTGGCATGCCTAATGTGCGCTCAAGATCTACGCCCGTGCGTAAATGGGTGAGCATATTTACGAGGAAATGGACGATGCCAGCATGCATGAAAATGGGCAGGACCAGCCGGAACGCCTGATTTGGTACTCCGTCAGGTCCGAATCCATCGAATCCACAGAGACTTTCTAAAGAACAAGTGTCTTGCACTGAACGATAGCAGTCTGGATATACTGTTGTTACTGGGATGTTCGGAAGCGGGCGCATGCAAGGCGTGAACCGTGCACCAAGATGAATTAAAACCTAAATGAAGAAAAAAAAATAACCGTTTAACCTATGCTTTTTTTTTCCTTGTTGAGTACTGACGGTGAAACTCGGGCCAATCATTGGATTGATGGGGCTGGTTTGGATAACTTGGCCCGTTAACTGATAGTTTCGAACGAATTCTAAAATAAGAACGGCTAACATGACAAGGGCAGAAATCCAACTGAACCATGCGTGCTGAACAGGTCCAATAAGCATGCGGAGCCATAGTGGTCGAGTGGAACCATACTGGACAGAGATCAGGGGAGCCGGAGGGGGCTGAGGCGGATACATGTAACCGGCATGTTGTGGAGGAGGTGGGTACGGTGATTGCTGATGGTAGGTGTTGGGTGGAGGAGGGGTGGCATAGGATCTCGCTGGTTGAGGTTGCATTTCATAGGAATCGTGCAGCGCTGTCTTTTCACTTCCTTCTGGACGATTGGGATAGGCGTCTGCTGCAAAGTTACCATAGCTTTGATGCTGTGGTAATGGTGGTGGTGATCGAGGCGAATGCACTCCACTGTAAATAGGTGAATGAGGGCTTTCAGCCCTTCCCGCGTTGCTGTACATTGATTAACACAAGTTAAAGATGGAAAGGAGAAAGTTTTTCTGTACTTTCTCACTTTCATCTGTTTATTTTTAGTACACCATTTCCGAGAGTAAGATGTCGCTTTTTGAAATTCCATGTCGCGTAACCTTTACTACTTGCCTTTGGCGAACATTGTTTTCTGCCTACATGGAGTACCGAATCAAAAGGAACGCCATCTTTCTGCAAGATGTACAAATAAAAGTGTACATGCATGTTTACTTTTGTACGGTTGCTTTCTATTGTTGCCGCTATTGTCTCGAGTAGTTGCGGAACATGATACGTCCAGATTACAAGCGGAGGACTTAATAGCAGAAATGGCTGCTGAACGTATATCACAAGCATGACATAACCTGCAGGAGACCTGCCCTGGCCGTATCTGTCGTGTGAAAGCCGAGAAGCACACGACGTCCTTCCACTTTTATCCATAGCGTGAGGCATCCATTGCCGTTGCAGTCTTGAACGTCATGGTGCTCCGTACTGTCAGCATCCTTGACCAGTATTAGATGCTCAATTACCTGTATATTGCGAAGTCGGACATTGCCGATCTTCCGTACCACTTTATTCCCACGAGCCTCCCGTCTCTTTAAGGTGCTCCATGGTCTGTTCACTACTCTATTTCAATGACCCTCGTTAGGGAATAAATCGCTTCAATGATTCATGCTTCTAATACAAGCAACATCGTGGGTCCAGCGTTGGCAGAAGGTTTCTTTTTTCATGGCCTTCGCTCTTATTTTGTTTAAGTATTGCAGTTTCGACTGTTATCCGTCAACATGTGCTTTATCTGCTTTTGTCCTCGGTACCTTCTTCAGGAACTCCGAATGCATTATTCCTCATCCTCCAAAACAGCAAAAACAACAGTAGTATATGCAAAGACGTTATTGTTCCGATCATGATACTACTGGAGGCGGGATGTCATGCCACCTCTACAGGTTGTGACAGCAATACCAAATTCTACCAAGCACCCCCAACCACCCTGCATAGCTTGGTAAAATAACAAGTGTTCCTTGTACTGCTGCTGCCTGCGTACTTCCTTTTAATATTACGAGGAGAGAGGAGAAAAAATAGATAAGAGGAAGCAATGCAATGAACCTTGCAATTGGTAAGATTTCAAGCAATCATCTCTACAAGACTGCACATCACGGCATTGACGGTATGATTTCTGCGAGGAATCTTCGAGATTGTCAAATGAGCATCGCATGCGAGCCGTTGTATTTTGCTAAAGTGAGCTGATATAAATGCATGTCTTATTATCCAGCCAAGTAAATTTCTACTTCTAAGTCTCTGTGGATTATTGAATCCACGCGCTCCATGCATGGAAAAGAGCTGTTGCACTAAAAGGCACCCTAAGGATTTCGCAGCTGAAATTATCCTTTACCACCGATGACTATTCTGTTACCAGGGGACAAAACAACGGTCGTAGCATCAAACGTTCTGCCAACTCCAACCTTGACAATCGCTGGGTGGTCCCTTATAACATATATCACTGTACGAAGTACAATGCTCATATAAAAGTTAATATTTCTACCAGCATCCGAACTGTTAAATATTTGTACAAGTATGAATATAATGGCCACGATCGCGCCATAATTACCCTGCATCGGTAACAAGAGAAATCACCTGAGGCCGAAGAGGTCAACGAAATAAAGGTATATAAAGACGCCCACTGTGTTTCCGTCTCCGAGGCCTTCTGGCGACTCTACAGCTTCCCCTTGCACGGTCGATACCCAGCTGTTCAACAGCTAGCATTATATCTCGAGAACACCCGAGCAGTCGCGTTTCGCGAAGAGAATTCTATTGATGAAGTCCAGCAGATGGCTGCTTCCAGAATCACAACACTGGATGGCTACTTTGAACTGAATAAATATCTATTCGTATCACCGACTCTGTAAAGTTGGCAACTGACTCTTCTCTCTTGTTCTTATTTTAGAAAGGATGAGGAGGCGCGCACGCTCTGCTACCATGAGTTACCAAAGCATTATACGTGGGTACAGAGAGAACAACGTCGACAAAGGCGCGCCTACTAAAGTGATACGCTTGGGAGAGTTTACTTTGCATCACAACAGGCGACAGGTAACAAAATCCGAAATCACAAAAGCACCTCCAATTGGCAAGACACAACCAATCTTCCAACGACGGCTCCAGTATGGCATGGAGAAAGCTATTGTCGAGGCTCCCAAGTTGTGAAGACGGTCCGACTCTGGTCCTCGTTTTACAGAAGTAAGTCCCACAACGAGGGAAGGGTACTGTCAAGAGGCAAACGTCGCCCCTCCAAGTCGGTTCATGAAATGAAGATCAAAAAAGAAATACCATTTAGCTGCTGTGTCTTGAGAAAATATGTGTGCCGCTTGAAAATCATGTTGCGTCAACTGTAAGCCCACGGTTGCGCTACTAGTAACTAAAATTCGCGCCATTCAGCCCAGAATTCACGTAAGGGAACTTATCTTACCTAATTGTATTTTCTTCTCCATGCTGCTGGCAGGTGCAATCTGGGGCTTGACAAAAAAAAGCTCCAAGCGATACAAACGATTTCCTAAAGTTAGCGATTGTTGGAAAGGCTGTCACAGAGACTTATCAATAAATGTAACAATCTGAATCCCAACTGGGAACCCACGTTCGTAGTGGTGATATTTAATTTGTCTTGATAACGCCCTGGTCGACGGGAAATGGTGGGTCTACTTCCATCAGACCACATAGACACAGAGATTTCATAAAGGTTCTTAGACGCACAGACGTCGCGATCCCATAGTATTCCACAGTTTTTGCAAGCAAGGATACCATGATGCACAACGTTGTCCAACGTCTTCACCTTTTCCAGCGTTTGCTGATGGCATGAATTACATATCTAAAGACATATTAATATTAGTGACTGTATACATACAAGTATGTCAGCTCCATAAGCTTCGGTAGACTCATCACTATTACCAGCTGATTGTTGTTCGCGCTGACGTATCTTCTTTTTATTTTTCCGCTTGCGATTCCTCTTTCTATCTCTACGGTTTCGTTTTGTATGCTTTCTCCTACGACGGTCATACGTTTTACCGCCGTTGACAAGCAGATTCGCTATTTCCTCCTGTGCTATTTGACGTCCTTGGTAGGCCTAAAATCGGTTTTGCCTCTTCCAGCATCATAAAAACTGAAGGTCGTTTGGGGATGCATGAAAAAGTAGTGTTAGAAATGTCTGTAAGAGTCGTAAAGCTTATTATAACAAAAGCGATAAAAAGGCAGCAAAAGTTCTCACTATGTTATTGTGGGCTTCGGGTTCTGCTCAACCGCATCTAGACTTTTTTCAGGGAGTGTATAATCTCAGTTTTATCAACTTGCGATTTTGAAATTGGGTGAGAACGACATTGGTCTTGGCAGAGTGCATAATGTCATCGATACATTTAAAGACTCTCATAAGCCTAATATATACAGACAGCGACTGGTACTGGTACTAGATGATAGATAGGTCTATTTAGTTGCACCTATATTGCTCAGTCTAAGCAATATAAATCATCCTTTTACTTGTATCACTATCCTGGAGAATTCAGTATGGTTGCAGTACTGTGCACTAACAGCACGTTTGATCAATGTTGGACGAAAAAAAGATCTTTGTTGTCGATAAATCAGGAAGTCGGATATCATCGAAACGAATGCGTCCACTTCTTTGGGGCGCACTGCAGTCTGTTATTTACTAGACATCAACGACCCTTGCCTCAAGATGAAACCTTGATTTGCCATCTTCCATGCGGCAAGAATTGAAGAGTCCTGTTTTCTGCTAGAATGTCCTTGACCAGCCGTGATAGCACTGGATGTTGTACTGTATGTCTTGTCACCTTTACGGTGCTGAAGTCTACCAAGTACCCTAATCGTGTACATCCCCTAGAACAAACGTTCTTCATGCTCTACCCTCTGGTGTCGTCGTATCCTTTCTTTCTCGATTCTACTAGAGAAAGAAAAAGTAGATAAGACAAACTAGGGCAATAACTTCCGATAATTAGCAGATTTTTAGACGGCAGTCTTTACAAGGTCTTATTTGCCTTAATTGTAATGATTTCTAAGAGCTATGAAGTAAGTTTTGTGCACCCTGAGTAGTTTACACAAAGTGCGACTCGAAAGTTTGATGGTGCCGTTGGGAGTTTATTCGATAAAGACGCTGCACCGCGAAATCTCTTAAATGAATCTCCACAGTGCAAAAGTTGGCATACCATCGATTTCTTACTTGACCGTCAGGGCATCGAAAAAAAAACGTTGTGTGAGCGTAATTCCTTTTCATGCCTTGAGGTATCAGGATGATGTCCAGGACCATCTTTTCACACGAAAAGTGGGATGAAGCGATTTAAACTTAATTCATGGACAGGAAAGCATAGTTACTAAACATAGAATAAGGATAGGGTCCATAATGACATGACCGTAGGAGAGACAGATGCATTTTACAAAGCAGAGAAGCAAGATGGCTTGCGATGGTTCTAGAAAAGAAAGTGGGGCGATAAAAAAAAAGGAGTGTACGTTATTGGGATTTTGAAAATAATTATTTTCGGATCGGTTAAATATAATAAAGAGGTGTCATTACCCCTAGTAACGAGTATCAATAGTGGCTGTCATATGACAGGAAATTGCTTAACGTAAGGAGATAAAGGAGAAGTGCGGAGAGAGTTTTGGAACCTTTCTTAACACTATCCAACGTGCTTCTCCTGAAATCAATTTTTTTGACGGATGCAACACCAGTTCGATTCAGTTATGTCATGCGCCATATGTTACTCATTCATTACGTTGATTGATTGATTGTTTTCTTTTTAAAAATAAACCCACGCCCCCATGCGGGAGAAAGTTGCGGCTAAAGATAATCGAGCATGCATTCTTCAAACCATAACATATTCCCTCGCATGAACCTTGGACCCCGACAGATGTCGACATGGCTGAAGCAGCATAGATATGATAGATTATTCATCTGTTTGATAGCGTTGGATGACTTGTCCAGCTACCCCCAAAAAAGTATTCCAATAAGGGCAGGTGCCACATCCCACACCAATTCGGTAGGGATAGGCAAGGGATGCTGACAGCCTTTGAGAGTAAACAACTGAAGCGTTACAGCATTTCATAGACCTTGTTCTACTTGATAAGAAAAAGATAGGTAGGTGGATAGTGTTTTATTTGCTTGTGTAATAGGGAGTACTTAAACAACCGAGCTAGGTCGGAACAGAGGACCTGCAGCGTGCAAATGATTTGTAGTTGCAAGAAGAACAGAGCTAAACACATAATCTCAGATTGTAAAGCTTGGCGCTGGATTCATGTAAATCGAACTACTTGGCAGAGCAAAATTCATTTGATGCAGTCATTTTAAACAGGTATGCAACATAGAATTAACCAATGAATTAGCCAAAATAATAAGGGGAGTGTTTCGGTTAATTCGTTCGTCCCAACTGTCAACCCTTCGGACACAATTTTTTTTCCCGCTTCTATTATCCCTTCCTTTCGCGTTTATTGACTGCAGCTACCAACAGCATTTCATTATTTTGGTCCAACTACCGTGTGATTGCTTACCCGTTGCATTTTTATCTGAAAACTTGTTTCAACCTATGCATTTGTCTTAAACTTTCAATCGTCCGTTCATACAATTAGCCATTGTGATTTGGGCTACAGGGAGCAACGCAAGCCTACAATGATTACAGTAACCTGGAATCGATGGTGGTGTATCTATACGTCATTGGACGTTTAAATTTGGCACTTCATTTGCAGAAGCTACCAGTTAAACGACAAGGGTTTATCGGTAGGCTGCATAATTTCCTTATGCTTAATCTAACGTATAATATTTATGCAAAATATCAAAACCAATATCCCCGCATTGCCACGTAGCTCACAACGCTTGCCCCTTTTGTTCCTTAGGAAATGATTGCGCGGTCGATGTTTCTTGTTCAAATGATACATTGGAAGCGTTGCCGACTGTTATTGAATATAGGAGTCATTTTTTTTTTACGCCAAACCGCATTAAAAACAGCATAAATTCAGGCACACGTTGTATGCATGACATCACTTGGAAATTGACAAAAAGTAAAACGGAACCTTACATTTTTCCCGAGACAGATTGTTAATTATGGAAATTATTTCAGAAGCAACTTTTTAATGAAAATAAAACAAAAAGCAGTGCCACATTTTTTACACGAGCAGAATGCTTGTGATAAGAGAGATACAGTAGGTACATTTGAGTTTGTCATAATGAAAATGGGTTTAAACTATGGTACGTAGCAAAAGCTCAGATCGGACCGTTCCCCCACAGTCGATGTATCAGCAGACACTCGATTGGATAGAAAAAGGGGAGATACTGTGTCATATAAGGGCTCACAGACGGTGTCTGGATAGCTCTATAATTTTCTGTTAATACACGTGATTCGTACGATGTAATTCAATACATTATCAAACGAGTGATCAGATAGCAGTACCTCACTGCTGAGCTGTCCGAGACAGCGATTCGGGACGAAATGTCAACTGGCATCCGGATTGAATGTAACGAACACGTATTTCTCGCATGTTACGTCCAGCGTTAACGTCTCTGTTCCAAAACTAATCTAAAAGTTAGAGACTTAACATGTCAAATTAATCATACTACTTACCAAAGGTGTCATCTCTCCTTGTCTATTGCCGCTTTCGCTTGTTCGGACGCTTGCTGAGGTATTTTTTTCTAATGGCCAATTTCTAATGTTTAGCTTTCCGTCGCGTTTGGTTGCCGGTTATATATACTTGTGGTTACATATGTGTATCTTAGGATCACGCAGTTGGATAGTGTCATTGTGGCAGACACTACAGACCTGCTGGTCTTATATTTGTGTATACATATCACCAGATATCGCCGAGCCAAGATTTTGCCGCCAGACGATCGTACACCTGCTGCATATTCGCAGCCGAGCGGTTCTTCCGCTTCATTTGAAGACCTTAATTGAACTTCAAGCTGTTCCTGGAAATTGAGTCACTTCGGGATCTGGGAGTCGTGCTACGGTGAAACCTGTGGGCTTCTTGTTTAAGTGGTATAAACCACGTTGGACAATAGACATGTCTCTATCTCGATGCATGAATTGGAAGTCTCTTCTGGATGAAGGGTTGGAAGCTGAGATGCAAACATTACTAAAAGCCATTTCTATCTGATGAATTTATTCAGAAGACTCATCTATTTCTTTTCAGTAGTGATGCTTATTTCGCGAAATTTATGCGCGATACACA
This sequence comes from Saksenaea oblongispora B3353, assembly GCA_000697495.1. NCBI lineage: Eukaryota > Fungi > Mucoromycota > Mucoromycetes > Mucorales > Saksenaeaceae > Saksenaea > Saksenaea oblongispora. Next base: position 37,736 of record JNEV01001329.1, read on the forward strand.
CCTAGGCCTTGTAGACAAAGTTGCCTAATATCGTTGAGATTCTTATCTTTGATTGGAGTCCATGGTAATTAAAACGAATATTATTTATCAAAATGGAGTCAAGTGCTACTCATTATATTGGTTTTTGCTAATCTACCATTTTACTTTAAAAGGTACATCTTTTTGTAGCAAAACAGTAAGATGCGCCGGTTGAACAAACTAGTGACAATATTTAAACATCCGCACTTTGTTCTTCAGCTCCCATTCGTTGAGATTGGTGCAGCCAATGTAGTCAAAGCATTTTGGCGCGGCAAATGAAATGAGCGGATTTGTTAGTCATTTTGACATACGCCATCCTATTCGTCCAGGTGCAACCAGTTGTTTAAGGTGAAGATATTGTTTCATTTGTAATCATAACGAATCGTAGACGACCTTTTTTTTTTAATACTTCCGTTTTATTTTGAAGGAAATGGTAATAGGGTAATGGTGGCAACATGAAGGAGAGGGAAGTCGAAGAGGGCTTTGGTTATACAGGTTTCTATTTTACAAATGTGTTTTTTTTTCTGCGATCGATTTATGCCACTGGTTGCTGCTTTATCTGATTGGTAAGAATTGACATGATATCTTCGTCGCACACGTTCTTTTTCTTGTCACACAAAGCCTTGAAGTTTTCAAATGCGGTTTGGAACTCTTCACCGGCCAATACTGCGAAACCAAGTTCCTTGCATCGTTCTCTGAATGCGTTACGTCCAGAATGTTTTCCCAGAACCAGAGCAATATCGGTGACGCCTACGGATTCGGGTGTGATAATTTCATAGGTTTCTCGATTCTTGAGGACACCATCCTGATGGATACCCGACTCGTGCAAGAAAGCATTGCGACCAACGATTGCTTTGTTAGATTGAACAACCATGCCAGACATGGAAGCAACCATTTGTGATGTACTGTAGAAGAGTTGTGTGTTGATGGTATGATAAACAGGGAAGGTTTTTTGATGTGTATGAACTGCCATGACGACTTCTTCCATTGCTGTATTGCCTGCTCTTTCACCGATACCATTGATAGTAACTTCTACTTGTCGGGCACCATTCATAATACCAGCCAATGTGTTTGCAGTAGCGAGACCCAGATCGTTGTGACAATGAGTTGAGAAGATAACCTTTTCAGCACCAGGCGTGTTTTCTTTCAAATGTCGAATTAAAGCACCATATTCTTCAGGCATATTGTATCCGACAGTATCAGGAATATTCAAAGTGGTGGCACCAGCAGCGATAACTTTTCCCAAGACTTCACACAAGAAAGTACGATCGGAACGACCAGCATCTTCAGGTGAGAACTCTACTTCATCTACCAGGGATCTTGCAAGTGTTACTGCTTCCACTGCACGTTGAATACATTGCTCTCTTGTAATCTTAAGTTTGTATTTCAAATGGAGGTCAGAAGTAGCCAGGAAGACGTGAATACGTTTGATAGCAGCAGGTTCAATTGCTTCAGCACAACGTTTGATATCATTTGGAGTTGCTCTTGCCAAACCACAGATAGTCTATACACGATTTTTAGTTTTAATGTGAGACAAAAATTTCCAACTTACCATGGGTTTGCCAATTTTTTCTCTTCCGTCCATCGAATGACCGACTTCTCTGGCAATTCGTTCGACAGCTTCAAAATCACCTTGAGATGCTACGGGAAAACCAGCTTCTAGAACATCAACACCCAAACGAGAAAGTTGTTTTGCAATTTCAATTTTTTCGTCTGTTGTCAACGTGACACCTGGAGACTATTTGTACAACACAGCATAAATATCACGAAAAGGACTGGAATTTTTTTTTTTTTTACCTGTTCACCATCACGAAGACTAGTATCAAAAATAACCAATTTATCTTTTGTAGCGTTTGTTGACATGATAATAAAGAAAAAAGAGCTTGAAGTAAGAGAGGAATGAAGAATAAAAAAAAAAAAAGTAAGTGTGATCTACGGGATTTTTATAGGTGTCAATTTTTTTTGGCGGTGAATGATGTGGACCAATCAAAAGGATGGATCTTGTGCATAAAAAGTTACTCACTCACTATACAAAACCAAAGAGGTTCGGCTTCCAATTGTTCCTGACTGGACACCAAAAAAAGGATATTTGTAGAGGCTGTTATCAACTTTGGACAAAAGCCCCTAACAAATGATAAACTCCTTTTTGTATGAAAATACCTTTAAATGTCACTCCTAAATCCTTTTTTAAAGCTGCCCAACCCTCGCAGCCTTTCATCCCGTTCACCCATTCTTTCCTTCCCTTCCTTCCTTCCTTCTTTCCCTTAGGTCAAAAAGTAAAAAAAAAAAAAAAAAAAAGAAAAAAAAATTATAAGAAAAAAAATAAAAAAAATAGTGATTTCAAAGCAAAAAAGTTATTAACTTTTGTTTTATTAAAATCGTATTCAAAAAGTTTACTTTTTTTGTTTTTTTTTTTTTATATTAACGCTTTTCTCTCTCTTTTTTTTTTTTTTTTTTTTTCTTTTAACCATTTTTTTTTTTTTTTTTTTTACTTATTTATATATATATATATATATATACTTATATATATATATAAATATTCTATATAACTGAAGAAGAAAATGCCGAGACCAAATCCATTCCTTCGTCGAGCTTCTTCACCGAGTGAAATCTGTAACGATCAACAACAACAACAACAACAGCAGACAACGATACATAACAACAGTAACAAACGATCACATTTGTTAACTGTACCCGATCCTTCGGGTTCAGTTCGATGGCCACTGACATTTCGTAATCTTCAACAAAAACCGATTAGTATCCGTCCAGCAAGATTTGTTAAACCACCTCAATCATGTCAACATATCACAGATGATCCAAATTTATCATCAGAAATGCAATCTTTTGTTCGATTATTTGATCATTATACTCAGAAAGTATACATCGAAGGTTATCTAATGAAATATAACGATACAACTGATAAACCAAGAACCAAATGTTTTGCCGAACTCTGTGGATCAACCTTAACCTTTTGGGATGCGGAGATTCAACAGACGAGTATTATGCCGCAATATCTGAAAATATCCGACGATGCTGTGATACAATCCCTGGATCAGGAGGAAGACGATGGGAGAAATAAGAAGAAGCACGTGTTTTCTATTACGAACAAGGCACGCTCCGTATATTTCGAGACGTCCGATGAACCCACGGTCTTACGCTGGATTGCCGCCCTTCGTTTAGCTTGTTTTGAACATCGAAAGTTACACCAACTTTTTACTTTACGTTTACTCAAGGATATACCCCAATTGAAACCAGAACCTTCTTTTTTACAAGTACTTCTTCCAGGTGCAACTGAATGGACAAGGTATTGGGTTACTTTGGAAAAAAAGGACGAACGAAAACTATTCAAGAAATCAACAACAACAACAACCTCCTCTTCCTCCTCATGTTCCTCCTCCTCCTCCTCCTCCTTCTCCTCCCCATCCACCTCCTTCTCCCATTTACTTTTGTTCGATACAAAGAAATCAAAATCACCTACCATCACCCTCACCGAAATTAACCATGCCTGTGCTCTCTATCCTGAATCTCCACAGTTGATTGACAAAGGCTCCATCATGCGTCTTGAAACAACAGGTACTCATTTGTTATTAATGGCTGATACAAGTACACATATGCTTCATTGGTTACTTGCTATCTTTGATGCCTTCAAGCTTTATGGAAGACCACAGACCCTGATCTACGATGCTGCGAACCCCCGATCCCTCAATTTTGGTGAACCATCCGAGGATAGTCAACGTTTATTCCTCGAAGTAGATGAAGTGCTCGACCATATGTCCACACAGCCCATGACAAATCATGCCATCGATAAACACATGACACACGCCCTGCACAAAAAATTACTTGAACCCATCACCGCTTCATCATCATCCCCATCACTGGGTTCAGCTGCAGCAAGATCGGCAAACGGAAGAGCAAATAGTTTACCCCTGATTACCGTCGCATGCGAAGAAAACTTGCTGCGTCAACGTGCAACTTCATCCGATGGTGACCAGCCAGACGACATTGACAATGACGACTGTAAATTCACTCGCCAAGTAGCCGACTCAAGTGACGAAAGTGACGACGACGACGACGACGATAATGACGACGATGAAGAGGAAGAAGAAAAAGAACAGGACAGTGACGACGAGCCTATCGGCAAGAACAGACGACGTGCCTCACATACCCCTTCAGCGCCGAAATCCATGGCTGAAAGCTTGATACCCGATTTCGACTTTGGCAACGGTTTTGATGTTCCCAAGATGTCTCGTCGTGCCAGCAACAGCAGTTCCTTTATGCTGGATCATGTGCAGGAAGACGATACTCGAAGCGCCCATCATCGTCATACCAAGGAACAATCCTCCTCTTCCTCGTCCTCCGCCAGTGCATCCACCTCGCTGTTCGGTGACTTTAATCTTGCTATGGATTTCAACAAGTACTTGGAACACGATCCAGAAAAACCACACCGCAAAGGCAGCCTGCCCGCCAGCGTCAAACTATCTGAACATCTTTCTGTCGACAGTCGGTCGCCGAGCACGGATATGGATCGCCGTCGGTCATGGGATCATGGTTGGGATGAAGACGAAGATTACTACCGTCACCCGAATCACCATCATCACGGCCTGCATCACCACAACAACAGCAACGCGCACCATCACCTGCCCCAACAAACTCAGCGCCATCCCTTCGAGGAAGATTCCTACGATAGCGATTTTGACGGCCCCATGATCCCCTCCCTGGGAGACCACTTTGCACCGCAGAACAGCCTTCTCGATACCTATCTCGGTGAACAGTTGAGTGCAAAGGAACAGGTGGAGTATGCACGGGCCACCGGCCAACCATTGATCCAGGTGCCGGATAAACCGCGTGCGCCCCAGGCTGGGCTCATCGGCATGATATCGCAACGTGAAAAAGATCGCAAGGAAGGCTACGGAATGCGGGTGACTGAGCGGGTCAATCAGCATCATGCAGACCGCTTTGAACGGGAAAAGGAACGACGAATCCTTGAGCAACGACAGCAGCAATTTCTGAAGCACCAGGTAAAGATAAAAAAAAAATGGCAGCCCATCGCCCCGTATAACCATGATGTTGTTATGTATAGATAATGATGTATACCAATGGCTTTGGCGGGATGCCACCTCCTCCTCCACCTCCACCCATAGCAATGATGTATCCTTATATGCAAGCACCTATGAATGGCATGCATGTCATGCCCATGATTCCATCGCCTCCCCCACCACCGCCTCCTCCACCAGTAGAGAAGCCCATGATGACGTTTAAAGACCCAAAGATGGGCTGTAGAGGACGCCCCCTGGGCAAGGATCATTAAAGAAACAATAATAATAAAAACAAGAGCTTCCATTCCCCCCTAAAACACACACACACACGCGTTGCCCCAACTTACCGGCAACCCCTGTTCACTCAATCCACCTTTTTCTTTTAACAAGCAAAAAACATAGCCTTCATAGACCGACCCCAATGCAGGCGAAAGCTTAACCTAAACAGACCACATGCAAAGTTGAAGCGATGCAGAGAGAGGGTTCATATCGGGTGAGCGGACGTATTAAAAACTCGCCCCTAGAAAAAAAAAACAACACAACTTACCCCGCCATGAAGGATCGCTCGTCCATTATCAAACACCTGCTATTCCATTCCTTGCTTACTCGGGATACAAGAGGAAGACCTCACAAGATAGAAGGAGATTGTGTCTCAGTGTGTATTTTATTTTATTTCAGATGTTCATAGAAATAAAAACAAGCGTGTAATTTGTGCCTTATCATCCCATGTGTCTTTGCTACTAAACATATTTCGACCTGCACGGTAAAAAATATCTTTCAACTCATGCGTCTTCTGGAATCCCAAACTCGGGTCCCGGTGGCCTTACAAGGGGTAAGATGATGGATGATGGAGCCTGCTATTCATTGATCGCGTCCGAGTATGGTTAACTTGTTTTCTATCTTGCTTCCTTGTCTATTTCAGCAACACAAATGAAAAAGTTCCACATGAACAACTGTAAACTCCGGTCGGCGGGTTGCCCTTTCAAGGAAATCCACGAAGTCACAAGCAGCTCTTCGTTGCTGGAACACGACACGACATCATGAATAGCATCAGCGTTGCCGGACAGAAATTCCTATCCACCTACCAAAAGGACACTCCCACAAGCCTAAAACTCATCGATGTCTACCTTACTTATATCCTTATTACCGGCGTACTCCAGTTCATCTATATGGTGATGGTTGGCACATTCCCTTATAATGCCTTTCTCGCCGGCTTCATCTCCACCGTTGGTAGCTTCGTTTTAGCAGGTAAGCTACCACCTAGATTGACCGCGGGTACACGTAAATATATAATCAATCCTTCTTTAGCAAATCTTCGTATCCAGACAAATGCCCAAAACGCCAACACATTCAAAACCATATCCCCTGAACGGTAAAAAAAACACGAAAACAACAACCACCGTGTCAATCACTCATTTATTTATGTACTAGTGCCTTCGCTGACTTTGTCGTGTGCTCTTTACTTTTGCATTTCTTTTGCGTGAATTATCTGGGTTAATTGCGGAAACAGAAATAGACAGCTAGCCATCACTCTTAGGATAAAAATATTCAACCCCTTTTTGTTCAATTCGCAGTGTTGCATGTTCAAGCTGATGCAGTTTGCGTTCCTAATCAAAAAGGAACATCATCAGGCATTGTAGAACAGACCCTCTTCGTCCATACCTTTTCCTCAATGTCTTTCTGTTCATCCTTCACCGCACGCAGAAGATACCTTTTCCGCATATGTAGTTGTCGCTGTTGTTCATCATATTCCAATTGCTGTTGTCGTGGGGTATTTTTTGCTTGATGCAATCCTTGAATACGCTCGTCTTGACTCTCCACCTACAATCCGACATGAGCCATCACAGCCTTCTTCCCGTCCTTGTTGCTTACCTTGACTTCCAATTCGCGTTCCAGCGCTGCCAATTTATCAAGAAGAAACTCAATATCAGCCAAGTGGGATTGTGTTTGTGGATAGATTTCCTTATTAATGGCTTCTTGTACACTCTCAAATTCGGATTCGGGAAGTACTTCGTGCGTCTGCCAAAAAAAAAAAAAATTCAACGGATAAAGCGAGAAGAAGTGTTTCTTACGCGTTCAAACGCAGTAACTTTTCGAAGTCGACCTAAATCACCCGTAGCTGCCCGTAATGTGTTGGTCGTCGAGGCTAGCTAAAACATGCTGGCAAATGAGCGGAGAATTGGATCAAGCGCATCGATGTTACAGTGTTTAAGGTCGATTCCAATGTGGAAACACAACCCTGGAGATTCTCTTGTAAACTGTAGGGTTTCTGCCATGCCTCATCGTCTCGTCGTCGTTTCGGTGGTCGGTTAGACATGAAGAAACAAATCAAAAAAAAATCAAAAGTCCGAACAATCCTTCCTTTATTTCTACTAGGATCGATGACGAAAGGGAACAAGTATTTAGCAGCCATAGTACTGAGTTCCTTCAAATGAATGACATTTGTTGTTACTGGTATCAAAATGAAATGGTCCGTAGCATTTCTTGCAAAAGTAGCAAGGTGAAAATCCACTGAGGATATCGTTGGTTGTAATGTACCTGTCAACAGAAGGTTAGCGTGGCCACCCGACAACCGAAGCAAAGACTTACTCTGCAGGGAAAAGGCCACACATGGAACATTTGTAACGCTTGTAATTCCATGTGTACACAACGCGTGGATAGTCGCTACTTTTCTCTAGATCGTGCGCACCATGCAACCTTGAAGGAAGGCGTTACATAGAGCATAGAGAGAAAGAAAAACACATACCTTATATCTCGAATCATAAACGGATGCTGGCAGCCTTGCTGATGAGAAAAAAGGTACATTTTGTTGACCTCAAACTTCACATCCTCAAATTTGACTTTCTTCATCGATTGTTTTCCGTACTTTCCAAGACCTGGTTGTGTGTAGCGCTCTTCTTGCATCACCCATTCGCGTATCTCCCTAACCATCACGTTATACATCACGCACCTCGATTTTCCTTCGATGACATACTCACTACTGTCCACTTCTGGACCTAATCCTTCCTCTTCTGCCCGCGAATCCACGTAAAATGTATCCCCAATAAAAAAGTAGCTGCTCGACACTTTCTTCCGCGGCGTGTTAAGCACAACCCCATCGCTTGCACGATCCTTGCGATCCGCATTCCAAGCAAAATCATTAATGCAGTACATCGCGTCGCGCAAATCCGTGAGAGGTTCGGAGCCAAGCACCTCAAACTCCTGAAGCCGTTGGTCATGCCGTTTTGGATGATAGATTGCAATCGAGAGAATCACTTCCCTTGGGTTTGCACGGTGCAAATTCCGCTTGTCCTTGAAAAACACGTCAACAGATAAAGACGACACTAGCCTACACTTACTGTTTTCCTAACGGATTTTTCTGTGCCATCGCTACTGGTCTAAGCAATAGAATCAGTCTCCGAGAGCATGACCTCAAAACTTACGCGTGGATCGATGCAGCTATCGCCAAGCACAAGACTACGCTGCCGTGGTAATAGATCGATCAAGTTGGCACGACTACAAAAACAGCCGGCCCATGAGACAAACAGCTGTACCCACGTTTCTTACTTTCTTACTTTAATGTCTTGAGAGGCGCGTTACTCAGTGATTCAGAGACGGATAAAAAGGCTTTCATCAATTCTGTTCCAGGAATATCCGGGTGATTCATCACTTCAAATGCATCCGTTTCTTCTTCTTCTTCTGCACTTTCGTCTTGACTTTCTTCCTCTTCCTCTGCCACTGCTGTATTCGACGAAGAAGGTAAGGCAAGTGCAGCATTCGTGTCATGTCGCGGGGTAGAATCCTCTGTATCGTTCGCCAGCGAATCATTGGGAGATAATCCCTCTGTTGCTGTACAGATGCCCTGCGACATCCGTTCTGATGAGGCCGGTGTCTCGTCGCCATAGCTGCCCAAGTCCGTCACAGAAGACCGCTCGCTTGATGGCTCTATGGATGTGAACATTTCCAGTTGTTGTGAAGGGGTTGATAGGGCTGACTCTTCTCGTTGATCGGCTGCACGCAGAATGGCAGGGACTCGGGATGGGGCTAGGTACTGTCTCTTTTTCGGGACGCAGGGATTGATGTACTTGTCTGGGCCGAGCTCTGCATTTTTTTCGACTTCAAGAATCGCCTTTTCATCGTCGACATCAAGGATGCGGTTTCGGAGGACGTCTTTGGCTTGTGGTTTCCTCGATATAATTTGACCTTCCCGTCTCGTCCGACGTCGACGTTCACGCAAAAATTCAAGATGCTTATGTTGGGTTAATAATGCGAAAAACGTAGGATCGATGAATGTCTCGGATTTGCTCAGATCGCCTGCAATCTCAAAACTAGCTCTTGTATTATAATCATGGATCCATGTCGGCAGACGAACTTACTCTGCATCACCGAACTTTCGCTTCAGCTCTTTCAGGTTCACCGATTTCTCTGCATTTTCCTGGGAAATAAGCAGATCCGTGACATCGCGTTGGAATTTTTTCACAATGGTATGCGTCATGGGAGGAGGGAAACGAATGCTAGTTTTTGCAGTACTGTAATGTGCAATGGGTTCCAGTGCAATCGATCAAACGTCGTTGATAGAAAGTGGCGGTTTCGGAAGGATTAAACGCAGAATTTTATTTTCAGTTTTTAAAAAAAAAGATGTGTTATTTGTACATAAGCTCGCATCCCATCCGTGTTGCGTGCGCGCGTGTGTGTGTGACATCTCTAGGAGATAGATGTGTGTGCGAGAAATAAATGGGGCATTGGGTACTATGTAAAGGTGTAGCCATAGGAAGGACAACATCACACTATGGAATAGGCTGGGAAATTCCTGCAGGATCGTCCAAATTGACTTCTTGAATGCTTGTCAACGTATCGTTCATCTTCAAAAATGCTTCACTTCCACTTTTCACCACTACAGGAGGATTCATGTACTTTTCCCGGTACTCGTCCAGATGCGCCAAACTCACGTCTGAGCCGCCCGTGACAATCACGACCACATCACTTGCCGGTGAAAGTGAAGGAAGAATGTCACGAATAATTTGGGTGTAACATAGTGATAGACCTGCACCGGATGCCGCTTCAACAAGAATCTTGTTGTCATCTAAAGGGGGGAAATGGGACGTTTACAGTACTGTGGCGTGTATCCGATGGTACCTGCAAACTGGCGAACTGCATCCGCGGCCATCGCATCACTGACTGCAAAGGGCACTACGGGATGAACTAAACTCAGTTCAAGCGATTTAGAGCTCACGGATTTGGCTGCCAGACTTGTAGCTAATGTTGTGCTTTTTGATAAGGATACCATTTTGCCTGCGACAACTGCTGCTTGGAATGCGTTGCTGCCGTGGGTCTCTACCGCAATTACTGGTACTTGCTTCCAATCCACTTCTTGAAGACCCATAATCACACCATTCAGTAATCCACCGCCACCCACAGGGCAGATAATGGCTGCCGGCGGACCGTCCTGAAGCTGTGTTTTTAACTCATGGATCATGGTGGAATGTCCTTCCCAGATATGAAGGTGGTCAGAGGATGGAACGTAGATGCTATCCATCGTTCCACATCAGTACAGCACTGCCACCATGAGCCATGTTCATCCGGCTTACCCATTCCGTTTCACAAGCTTCCTTGCATGAAGCTCTGCAACACTCCAATCCTAAACAGAGACGGTAAACTTTCACCCATCGTCAGTGCCGATCGTATCCTTACAGCGCCGTACAAAATCAGCTTGGCCCCTTCCAATCGGACGGTATCGCAGATACGTTCATTCGTTCCCTCTGGCATTACCACAATGGCATCCACACCTAGCTGGCGTGCAGCATAGGCCACAGCCACGATCGTATTGATACCTGCGCCGCAAACGAAATGGATATCCGTTCCTCGCGTCTGTACTGCCTGGTAACAAAAGTTACCTACGCCCCTGAGTTCAACCATGTTAATGTCGTTCCATTATGATCCACGCGCCCACCTCATTTTGACGGATCCGGAAGGTTGAATATTTTCCATCTTCAGAAAGATATTGCTATTCGCTCGCATTAGTCAACATGCCAACCGGCTCGCTTCCAGGACACACCAATTCAACTTGACGCTTAATGTGGTCGAATGCAGCAAAGGTGTGCCGACATGGAGTGTCTGTGATCCGTCGAAAATGTGATTTTCATCATCGGAAGAGTCGTCGATCATTCCGCAAGCGAAAAAGGATCCGTTGGACTGTGGCAAAAATTTCACTGTTCTGTGATTCCCCCCCCCCCTTTTTTTTTTTGCCCGGTGAAACGTTTGCTACAAATCGAAGCGTCCTCTTCAGAAAAAAATATCAATCTATGCACACATTACAGGGCTTTTCATTTAGGAAACGGTGAAGCGCGATTGGAGCTCCACAGCAAACACATGATACGACATGAAATAGGCCAAACACGAGAGGAAGAGCTTTGGTGGTGAAGCAATTGATATATATGGCTTCATTCGGTCATGCGAAAGTTCATTATGACAGAACATAGGGTAGTATCACAAGAAAGCCAATGGATTGCGATGTACCTAAGACTTGACCCAATGGCGTTGTTGTCTTACAAAAAATGGATCCTTTTCATCCTATTCGAACAACCTCTTTTTTATGATATTCGTCCTTCATATTCTCAACTGAAATAACTAATAAGAGATACTTGCAAACGTAGCTTCGGCAAAAAAAAAAAAAAAAAAAAGCGACTTATTGACGTTCCTGAGAGCTGCACCATGCTTTGTAGCTACCATAACTGCCTTGGATAGACTTACTACCCGCAAAGAGCTCTCCTTCTTTCGGTTCTTAGATGACAATGGTACCGAGGAAATCAACAAGTATGAACCCTCTTCTTCTTCAGAAAAGAGAAGGGAGTGAAACCGTGAGCATGAATTGCTGGTCCATTGCTGTAACTTTTTTTTGTTGTCCGAAACGCGCTGTTTTCAGCCAACGCGTGGATTTCTCCCAAAAACGCGTCTTAACGTGCCCTCTGACCCATCACCATGACAGATCACGTCTTCGTCCAATGGCTCAAGCAATCGGGCTGTACATTGGATGAGCAGGCAAAGACAGTTGTATTCGGTATGTTCCTGCACAGACCATGACGCATGGGACTCAGCCATAGTAGATGTCGATCCAGTGATTTTCCGAAGACGACTTGCAATGAATCTGCGAAGCGATCCGCAGTACCCACACATTCTCGATGCATTTTTCGAAGACATGCAAGATTTCACCCAGGATGTTCGGATTTTTCGTAAATGTCTTCTGCCAGGATCACTGGCTGACGATGTTCCTCGAACGGGCCGGTACGTTCCTTGCATCTGCCCACCTGCCCCGCTGAAACAAAGAATGTTAGGTCCGCCATTATCAGTAGTCTTTTTCGGACGCTTCTAGTAGTGGATGTACTTCAAACAAAAACCATAACCTACCTACTGGAACGACTTCCTGAGTTTTTCGATGAACTAGAAAACGAGTTGAGTTTCGCCGCTGGTGATCCGTGCACCACTCATCTGTTCTTTCAGAAATTCTAGTTCCTGCACAGCCCGTCTCATTCTTCACCAACTACGGTTTTTAGATTATGTTTCAGAACCAAAAATGCTATCGGACAAACTGATTGAGGTACATCGTACGCATACTGTGCCTTGTTCCTCACCTTCCCTCACAGATTATTCAAGTAACTCCTTCGGTTATTCAGCATGAAATCATTACGTCCTTGTTGGATATCGTCAATGACTCCGAATCCAAGGTAAGGTAGATGAAGGCAGAAGAACAAAGTGCTCATTTACCGAGCATAGCCTGTGGTCTTGTACCTAAAAGAGCTGATGAATGAAAATACGGATTTGACGGTTCCAATTTTGGATGCACTATCGAACTTGACACAACACTCAGACAGCTTGGTACGTCAGTCAATCAACAGCACACACATACAATGCTGATATACTGCTCTAGGATGACGTTCGGGAAACCATGTTGGATCGACTGGATTCAGCAGATCTCGATGACTTGGCAGTGATCCTTAAATTTTTACTACAGACGTCCACGGTTCATACCATTGATTCGGTACGGGAATGGCGTCACTGTAAATAAAAAACCTAACACACGAGTAGGTGATCTATGAAATTAGACACAAGCTGGACTTCCGTGCACTGGGTACTCCCCTCGCTGGAAACGCAAAGGCCACAGCTGGAAACCGCGGACGGTCAAAAGGCAAAACAAACCATGTCCCAGAAGCATTGATTTTAGGTAACGACGGCGTCCTGAGAAGCAACATTTTTATCTGTGTCCATAGAATCCATCAAATTTGGTCTGCAAAACCACAAACATGTATGCGATGCATGGTTCAAATCAATTGTTGCTCTTGAAGAACCGGTAAGTCATCCTTCTAAAAATGGACCGTGAGATCGTTCATGCCGTGTATAGGATGCACATAAAGTGATGGATGTGCTGGTACTTTTTATTTTCCACTCGATGATCTCAATGAAAAAGAAAACTGAAGAACTGTTCCGCAAGAAAATCATCAGTGGTTGCATCACAGCCTCTCTTCTGCAAGAAGCGTTACTCTGTCATACAGAGGGACTCACAGGGTAAATAATTCTATCGAGTGATGAAACGTATCTCAATTATTGCACTAGGTACTGGAATACCATTTTATCTTTGTCCGAGAATCTTTTAAGATCGTGCCAACAACATTATGTGATCTTTCCCTGTTCTACAGCCATGTATATTAGCGCGTTTAAATCCACAGACAGTTATTATCGACAAGTAAGGTGACTTTACGGCATGTCAATGTTCTAATATCTTCTGGATAGGAAATCGTCGGTTCGTTGATTACACACATTGGTAGTGGTGTGATATCCTTTTTATTTTCTTCTTTACATAGCGGTAGAATGTACCGCTTCTTCTTCTTTTTTTTTTTTTTTTTGTCACAGCTATCCTTAACCTTGTGCTTACGCTGCAGAAATTGATGTTTCTTTAAATGTCTTGTTACAGCTTTGTAAGGATGACATTGCCAGTATGTCTGCCTACGGTGTCTTTATCAAAGGCATTCTGGATTACCTAGATAACCTCACATCGTCGCAAATGCGGGCATTGTTCGACATTCTCAGCCTTCTAGCACTCAAGGTAAGGACAGACGTAAGTTTTCCCCAGATGAACCTCACCATGAACAGGCTGAGTACCACACCGACGGTGGCAGTAGCAGTCTGTGGTCAGAAATACATATCGTCATTCGAAAGCAGCTATCCAATCCGCGTGAGAAGTACAAATGGGTTGGTATTCTAGGATGTCTTTCGGCAATCAAGGTGCTAGGTGCTCGAGATCGATGTACAGAACAAGCACAAGGCTCAAGCACACAAGGTAAATCGCTTTCTATTTCGTTTCTTTCTTGCGCTCACATGGAACAAGGTGGTGGACAAAACTATACGGCTGACCAAGCAAGACGCCATCCATTGCTCAGACAGGCAGTCGAATTGCTGGAAATGATGCTGCAAAGTTGCAGAGATTATCCGGTAAACTTGATTTGGTTGATTTACAGACACTGACAGTGTGTGGGGTAGAAATCACTTGCTTTCATGTACGATGAGCTGGCCTATGTTATTGAAAATAACGAGTTGGATGAACGGTTGCAATTGTGGGTGAAAGAAAACCTGACAGATGATTTCATCAGCAACTATGTTTGTGATGCAGAGGAGATGAAAGAATTTGTAACAGCACAACAGGGAAGGGAAGACATTGTATTAAAACCATTCATGGCTATGAATTTGGATGGGCAGGTAAAAATGATAGCAGAACGAAGCTCACGGTTTAACTTCTTTTTTTTTTTTTCATTGCAGGAAGCTGCAATTACTGTGAAACTCTATGATTTGATCCATGGAACAGACAGAAAGAAGAGAAGATCATTAGTGATTATCTTCTGTTCCATGTTCAAACTTTTGCAAAGTTGTGAAAGGCGTCTGAATAATGGAAGCCTTGAAAATATCGATGCTTTGCTAGGTTGCAGTGTGGTTTTATTTTCTCAAGAAGAGCTGGATGTAAGCGATTGTTTCGCCTTTCAAGAGAACCAACAGCATGTATAGGACATTTTAGAAAACATGTCAAGCGATGAACTGGAAGATGCAAGTCATCTTTTGTTCTATTCGATCAGCTGGTATGTACCATACCGTTCCGTTTTGCCTCTAACCCATAGGACTAGGTTCCGCGAATTGCTAAATTCCTTTTCTACAATTGATGGTGACAATGCTATCAACGAAAGACTTATCACCCGTCTGAAGAATATCCGTACGCTCGAAACGGTGCTGGCAAACCTGCTGAAGCACCGCACTTGTTATGTCCCCTTTGAATCCGAAATTGCATTCTCTGTTGTTGAAGGCAGAGAAGTCAGAGGCACTCAAATTACTACGGTATAGCCTAAAACACAGAGAGTTTGTACTGATCTTTTCATTTATCGTAGCAAATGACAAAGGACACGCCCGAGGGAAGCCATTCATCGATGGCCGTAGATCAGGAGGATGTCAACGAACCGGCTAAACCGAGCCGAAAAGACCAGGGTCGGAAGGTACATGGTGCCAAGGCGGAAACCGTAGCGGATCTCCGGGACACGATGCGTGCACTGGAAGTACGTAAAAACAAAACATTTTTGTTTGTTTTGTGTGAACGAACTGATTTCTAGGTGCACACGTTGAAAATCCTTCATTTACCGGAAAGTCTAACCAAGGAAGAAGACAAATTGGATGTAAGACCACGGTGTAAGATCACAGGGTCATTACTAATACAACGCTAGTACGGAGATATCAATTACCTTTTAGTGGATATCAATCATAAACTCAATCTTAAAATCGTACCAGCTCCCCCCAATCCCTTCAAGAAGAAAAAGGCAACGGAGGATAAGACGACGTCCAATAATACCATGTTGTTGGATAGACTTGAATCACCCCAACTCATGCGAGAGGTAAGCCTTCTGTACGACAGTCAATGGTTGACGTACTGGCTGGTTTTGCTAGGTCATCCGCTATTTACCCAAGATTCTGCTCACGATGGAAGGACTTTACGAAGATATACAACTTTCTGTAAGCAATGAACTTTGTGATGGACTGCTGACTCATTCTCGTGTTGTGAACAAAGGAAACACAATCTGGACGTATTGCACCTGTAAGTAAACAAAGATAGTGTGTACGACGGGGATCATTTGGCTGACGGAAAGACAGGGCTCCGAGGACATGGTCTTGTGCGCGGCTAATGGGCTCGATATTCTCTTGAAACTGTTTTCCTGGCCGGACCTTCAAAATCCAGAACATCATGCTATTCTTAAGGTGAAAAAAAAAAGCCAAGCCTGCACCACCGTGCTAACCTCTTTTCTAGGCCCTGGTACATACACTGGCTAGCCGTATCCGAGTGGATTCGACGCAGCCACAGTCACTGGATTCTTCCATTGTCGATGCGTTCCAATACTTGTGCCGGTTCAGTGACCATATTCCTGAGGCAAATACAGCAGTTACATTGTACAAGATCCTTATGCATCTCATGAACGTCTCGGGAAATACTAGCCATTTAAAGAAAAAAGCGCATTTGGTTGCAGTGCGTATTCTAGCGACAGACTGGTTTGACTGGCGAGATATCAAGGTAAATAAAAATAATAATAAACAAACGGGTGTGTGTGTGTGATGGCTAAGGTGAGACTTTTGTTATAGAAAGAAATTCCGTTTTTAGTGGAACAGGCCATCGAGTTGGACGAAGATCCTTTACAAGTGCTGCATGACTACGTGAACCTTGTTTTACCCCGCTTTGAGCGTGACGGAAAGTTGGAGGAACATCCGTTACTTCGGGAAGATACCCTTGTTGCTTACTACCAGGTAGAAAACATGTATTGTGTGCGCCCGACTCAGCGATGTTGTACTAGGCGGTGATCAATCAGACGGTCAAATCGCTGCATTTCCTCCAAGCAACCGACCAGGAGACAGCCATTGTTCTTGCCCAGAACCAGAAAATTGTCAAAATCTTTGAACGGATCACCTATTTTGTAAAAATGAGGAACCAAAGATCGCTGTACAACATCCTTTTAAAGACAGGACGAGCGTTTGTGGAAAAGTTTACGAAACACTCAATTCCTTATTTTACAGATGTGTTCAAACGGTACAAAGATGTCATTGTAGGCATTTTCAAAGATTTCCAGACAAGCACACGACTGCTACAGGTAACATCCCTTGCTATGATCCGTGTTTATTCACACTGTTGTAGATTATTTGTTCTCATGTCAAGGTGATAAAGGATGTACAACTTTCCGGTTATGTGCCTCCGCTGAAGAAAGCCCTCGAGATTGTTATTTTTCAAGTGAAGATGCTGCTGACAGAAAACAACGCGCCATCGGATGCATTTTTTATGGGTAAATACTGTTACACAGCATGGGTTGCAGTTATTAAATTTTTTTTTTCCCGGGAAGGTGCACTGAAGCACCGTGACATCCGGGGCGAGGAAGTTTCCTCTCAGGTACATAGCTTGTCGCGTTCGATTCATTGTGATCTGAACCAGCCTATTTTAGTTACCGCAGAACGAACCCAGTGATTCAGAAGACGGAGAAGATCAGCTGGACAGTGATCGATCGCAGAATGGACCGCCAGCACCGAACCACAAACGAAAGAGATCAGTAAGCGAGGAGAAATCCCCGCGAAGCCCGAAAACCGTGATACGCACCACAAGCCAGGTGCCGTCCGACACAGAAGACGAGGACGAAGAAGAAGAAGTGTCGGCCGCCCGCTCAATGACGGGCCAAGACGAAGAAGAGGTGCTGGAAATTTCTCTCGACAGCGACTCAAGCGACCACGAGCAGTCAGCACCTACACCGCCTCTACGTCTTCATGCAGACCCTGCAACTGAACCGTCGACGAAAAAACGACGACTGGGTCTAGGTCGCCCTACCATAGCTCCACATCAAAAAGCATTTTCATTGGAACGCCGCAGCAGCAGCAAGGAAGACTAAAGCAATTGTTGGGTACAGTATAGATTATTTATATATATTTTGTCTCTTCTGTCTTTTTCATTGCTATAGTATATGTATAAGAGAAAAAAAAAAGCAACGGTTGGTCAAATAAATAAATTTACATAAGCATAAGAACAATAGCTTGAGTAGGCGAGGGCAATTAAAGAAAAGAAAAAAGAAGTGTACATGTCTAAGTCTCTAATGCATAAAACAAGAGTTATTGCATTTTTTGTTGATGCATTGGTCGGTGGACGGGCTTCGCCCGAAGCATACGGGAGACCAATGGAAGTAGCAAAAAGTAGCCAATCGCAACCATGTACAATACATACCGGAGAAGGGCACTAAAGTCTGGTTAGAATGGTTCTTTTAAGAAAAAAAAAAGGGGGGCTTACCGATAGTCCATGGTCGATGTGGTGACATAGAAGGAATGGGAGGGGCCATGACCGACGGGATGCATGGAAGATTGGGAGGAGACAGGTGTAGTTGCAAAGAAGGCGAGGCACATAAACATGGCAGTGAACATTTTGGTTTCTGATTTTTGCTGCTGTTGCTGCTGCTGGCGTTTTGTGCTTGTTGCTCTACGTTTGTAGGGTCTTCTTTCAGGTTTCGGGATGAGCTCGGCTAGGGCGGCACGCTGGGCGGCCCGTTCACGCAGGATGCGCTGGCGTTCGATCTTTTCGCGTTCTTTTGCTTCTTTTCTTTCATGGGCGAGGCGCTGGTGCTCCATTTCCTGGAACTCGCGCTTCTGCGTCTGGAATCGGGCGAGTACAGAGCCGCCGTTGGGCAATTGGGCCAGAATCTGCTGCAAAATGCGGTTTTCGCGGTCTACTAAATCGTTGGTGTGCTTGAGGTACTCAATGTACTCGGTGGCCTTGTGGAGAATGGTGGCCTTGTTCAGTTTTTTGGCCATGGGGACGCCGTCGACGATCTTATCGGGTTCGTCCGACTCTTCGTCGTCGTCGTCTTCCGATGAGGTGGCTTTGGCTTTGTACAGGGCCGGAACGACATTTTTGAGTTCCTGGATGCGGTCGTTGATGTTGTTCCGGTACCGACGTTCGATGGCATTGTGTGCCACCTTTTTGTGAATGAAGTCGTCATCCAATTTCCGTTTACGGATGGCATCGGACTTGGCTGCAAAAAAAAAAAAATTGGGTGAGCTTATGGCGTCTGATTTGCGCTTCCTCCTTTTACCTGGCGAATTGGTGGGGATGGTCATAAAGGCGGCGTCGCTGAACGAGTACAGCGGGAAGCTGAATGGCTGCATCGCATCCTCTTTCTGCTGCGGGGGCGACGGCGGCAGCGGATAGCAGCAATAGTCTGCTGTCAACGGTGACGGCGTGGATGTGACAGCTGACGGCGGTGTTGCAGTGACCAAAGCGGGAGTGGTTTGGTCTTTGGGTCCGTTGAGACACCAATCGAACATGTCAAAGTCGTTGCTGTTGCCCAGTAGATAGTCGGTGGAATCGTCGATCGGGGATGCGTGATTCAGAGGATGGCCGGGTTTATTGCTGTCGGCATCTTGAACTAGTGATTCCGGATCGAGGTAGTTGTCGAAACCCAGGTCGACCATTTCCTGCTGTAGTAGCATCGCGAAGGAAGAGAAAAAAAATTGTCAAGAGGAACAGAAAAAAGGGGAGGCCCGTTCTAGCCCTCGTTATTATATGTCATGCTTAACTGAACATGCCATTTTTTTTGGCATCCGTTGCATTTCATGTCAATTTGGAATTGATTGGATAGGATTCAGAGTATGCCTCACGCCACTTCTCTACACGTGGATCCGCATGCCGCTTTTAGGTGAACTGAGCCAGCACGCCCGCGGGCGGGCATTTTGCCCGCTCCGATCCGGGTGCCAACAGGAAACCTCGTTTCTTTTCTAACCAAGGGTTCAATGGACTAGTCTTACCTAAGACAGGCCTCCCTCTTGGCTCTTCCGTCCCTGCGGACATGGATTTCCCTTTCCTTTTTTCCCTTCCCCCCCTCTGTGATTGATTGGATGCCTTGCATAGGACGCAACTTATTAACTGCATGTTTCATCTAATGACAAATGGATGACAAAGGAAATTGGAAAAACGGCCCACTTTTTCTTTTTCTACGCTCAGGAAAAAAAGAAAAAAATGGATCACCGCTATTATTTTCTAAAGCCATAGTGACGGAGATAGAAACCATGTTATTGTTGTCCTTATCAATGGAACACTAAGTGTCTTCAGGTGGTGGAACGTGTTTCTAGAGTTTTAGCCATCCCGGCAACGTGTTAGCCATGATGGTCAGGTTTTTCGAGGGCAATTGAAAGTGGAAGCATCAAGTGTCTGTCCAAACCAGCCCCCTCCTGCGAAAGCTTGTCCTCCTTTGCTCTCGACCCAGATCTAGCCATCGAACCCATTGTTTGCAAAATACCCGACGTTTGTAACACGTCATTCTATGTAAGCTTGGATAAGATCATCCGGCACGGCTTTTGAAAAAGGATCTTGCGACTGGAAATCGCAAGAGAATGGTAAGCGCCTGAATATTACTCCGATCAGGCACATGTCGCGAGGTTCACATAGAAGTTTAAAAACGTTTCTAATTAGTAAAAGTATTAAGGGCATTTATTCAAAGATGAAAGTTATTTGCTTCGCCTTTCACCTTTTTTCCTAAGCAAGCGATAAAGTGGCCACTGCGTTTGGATCGCATTGTCTAGGCGATGTTCTGCACCTATGTTGTGATGCTGGTAGCAAATCAGCGGCCGATGTATTCGGAGTTCTATCCACGTTTTTTTTTTTTTTGCAGTAGCCTGTTCTTGAATTCAAGCGCTCCACTTCATCTTGAACGTACTTGCTAGATAAAGTCAACAAAGTAGGCAGACGTGGCTTGATGAGTGTAGTCCTGCAATCAACAAGAAGAAACGAGCTCTATGATCCAATAACACAGCGACTTTTAAAAAAAATGAGCTCCATCCGTACACCTTTTCCCAGAAACAGTGAGGGTTAACCTTCTTCCGATGACATAGCTGCGTTCGAGCCGGACTACATTGTTCCTAGGATCAAAATAAATCGGGACGTGCATTCCACATGAGGGTACCAGGTGGGAGGAGGTCCATAAGGTAAATCGGCGCATCCAGTATGGTCGAATTCCCTTGATTTCCTCAGTTCAGCCTGCTTCTATTCTTCGATCGCTATGTGGATCGAAACCTCCTGCTGTACTTCGAAATGCATCGTGGTAGAGATTTTCTTGGGATAAATCATTGCTGAGCCTTTATTGATCCGCCTATCAGATAACATTTCTTTGGTTTTCATGTAGGAATTAACGGAAAATTGTACAGTTTATGCTACCCACTAGACAGCCGTTTGAACACGAGATGCGGAGAAAGAGTATGCTATTACTTTCTTCCCCTTGTACCTATAAGTTTGAGATTCGGGGCAATGGTTGATTGGTCAGCAGCTTCGAGTGTAGACTATGATTGGGCGATAACCTTCCGTGTTATGCCGTTCCATCATCGACACAGCTGATTTATGAGTTTGAAATGTTAGCCAAGTTTATAAATTCATCCGGTGTATATATTTCACCGATGTGAAGGTTTTCCCTGTTGCTTCTCTTAACTAAACCTAGTTTTTTTTAGTACCGTTTCTAAGTAAACTTCATATTGTAAATGTTCACGAAATGCGACACCACTTTTGGAAAACTCGACAACCGCGCTCGTAGGAACTGTCCATTGTTTTACGGAATAAAAGATCGCAAAACATACGTAGAAGATATGAGCCTCCACTGTTGAACGAAGTTGAATCTCCAGAACCAAAATGCCAACGCCATGGTGCCATTGTACCTGAAAGAAAATATCCTTTAAAGCGATACATCTGGTAAACTCGTTTTTCTCTGCTTGAGTCGCTTACTACGCTTACCTGTGCGAGGCTAACGCTTGATTCGAGTTGTTTTCTTGAATGTGTCCAATTTGCTACAGCTGCTCCGGAGCCTGAGTGTTCAAGAAAACTTTAAGTTTCATAGGATGTTAGCGAAGTTAGAAGCACCGATAACTCTTGCTATGGCAGCATAAAGTTTCCCATAGGTAAATGTAGACTGTTAAAGATCATCGGCAACGATACAGGATAAGGACTGAGTCTGGAACATATTGACTAATACTGCACAAGGAAAGCTTGACAAGTAATTGAAAATGGATGACAGCCCACTGTTGCTATCTACAACTGTTTCAGAAGTTATATATTTTCTAGCTTTTTTTATTCCTTCCTGAAGAGGATGCAATGCTCGATTACGGCCAGCGATAAAAAAAAAATAGCTTAGTAGATGCTACGGAGCGCGTCCCTTGACTGTTACGATTTCTGCCTCAGCCTGAATGCGACGGCTTTAATAGCAAAGCTTTCTTTTCACAAGTGATGGACCGTTTTGATCTACTTCATAGAAGGTAGTCATGTGGTATTACTAACACGCTACGCATTTCTGGTATCGAGGATGCACTTTTGGAGTTTTAGTAAAAGTTCATCGGCGTCACTTGCATAGCCTCAAATAGGAATAGTGTTAAGAAATACGTTAAATAATCACATACTGCCAATATTCCATGTTTTGCAGAATGTATACCAGTTACATATCCCGTAGTGTAGTCACATCATGGCATGCCTAGTAGTGGTGTGGTAAAAAGCTATGCATACCGGCTATGCGAAACTTCGAAGAACAATAAAAGCGTTGGAAAGCACATCACTCTTCGATCAGGACGCTTAGTAATAAGTTCTTTAAACGTTTTTGATGATAAATAACAACATTTAGAGTATTAAAAGGTAGAGTGTATCCCTGGTGCTACCCGCTTCATCCCCTGCATGATGTGGCTTGTGTGGGGGTTTGTATTGCATGCGATCACTTTTATTCTTCCCTGGCTGGCTGGAAGTGTAGTCCGCTGCTGCGGTTTACCTCCTATCATTTTTATGTTTTTGGGCCGCACAAATTCATTTCTGTAAAAATGTTACGCTTAAATTACTTTCAAGATTGTATACTCTTTTAAGCAAGAGAGCGAATATAAAGGTTGTTCATGTGAGTTATCTGAAGAACTACGAAAGAATCAGATGGGTCGCACTACAATGCGACAAACACGGAATTAATATAACCTGGATGGCAACCTGAGTTCAATGTATGGACAACGGGCCCGTGATACATGACCATCTATGTACGGTGCTAGCCATGCTGTTTGGTACACCGTATCCGTAACTGAAGGCAAAGGAGGGAAGTTAGCATGCATCTTGTTTCATCAAATGCATGGATGATAGAGTAACACCATATATCATTATTTTATCCTACATTAGTTGGAAACATGATAACTGCTTGAAGGCGCAGTTTTAAGCAACGTAGAGTATGCTGGATGTGACACAAAGTTCTATCATTGACATGCTATTGTTCCGTTCGCGGAACAACGGATGCTCTCCGTCATTACAAAGGGACACTTATTAGCATCCAAGGTATTTTTTATATGGAATGCTGAATAAAGGAATGAATCATGAATGTTTATTATTGTTGGAACGAATAAAATAACCTTGGCGTGCCATGGGGATTCCGAAATGGTTCCGTATACGTGTCGGCAAAACGATTTGCCAGTGCAACGCTCTGCTGGCTACACCAGAATGAATTGTTTCGTTTTGATGATTCGTCTTTGAATAAAGTTAAGTAAAAAAAAAAAAAGAAGGAAAAGAAGATGGAAAAGAAGACGGAAAAGAAGACGACGATGTTCCGTGAACCGTATTGCTCTACTGCAGCGTTTAAGCTTTTTTTTCTGGAGC
This sequence comes from Saksenaea oblongispora B3353, assembly GCA_000697495.1. Taxonomy (NCBI): domain Eukaryota; kingdom Fungi; phylum Mucoromycota; class Mucoromycetes; order Mucorales; family Saksenaeaceae; genus Saksenaea; species Saksenaea oblongispora. The sequence goes on from JNEV01001329.1 coordinate 61,469, forward strand.
AGCCGAAATTTTCTTCCTTTCTCTGAAGCCAGGGAAAACTGCACTTCATCGTTTTCCCTTTTTCCTCCATTACTTCTCATTGCCAATGACAACGACTCCTACAACCACAACCACAATAACCGATGACCATGACAATCCAACATTGGACCCATCACCAAGCTCCTCCCCAACAGGTATTTTCCCACGGTTTATACAGTCATTTACTCTGTAATGTTCTTTAACACAAGTGGGTGATAAACGACTTGCGATGAGTGATTTGAACCGATCACGCAAAACTCGAAAAGCGCCACATGAGTTATTGACGGAAGCCGAGAAAAAAGCCAATCACATTGCCTCTGAACAGAAGCGACGGCAAAACATCCGGATGGGATTTGATCAATTGATAGAGATAGTACCAGCACTACATCAGGGTGGTCGAAGTGAAGCTTTAGTTCTACAGCAATGTAAATACCCGTTTCCAATTTTGTTTAATGGGGGGGCTAACGATCTATTTTTTTTCTTTGTCAGCCGTGGACCATATTAAATATTTATTAGCGGTTAAACAAGACTTAAAAGAGCAAATTCGCGAAATCCAACATTTTCTAGGTGAAGGGTAAGGCGAACCGAAAAAGGAAATAAGTTAATCATCGGGAACTGTGATAGAAATTACGATGAGGATGATGCAAGTTGAAAAATAGGCTTAGACAGATGAAAAAAAGTTAGCTAACCTTTAATTTGCTAGTCTTCAGAGGATGATCCGATTTTCTCGTCGTACTGACGATCCTATGTTACTTTATTATGATGAGCTTTCAATGACCGACAAATTTACAAAAAACTACGAAAAAAGAATAGAGAAAATGAAAAAGAAAAAAAAAACTTTATGATGCGTTGATAGTACGCAGAAATGCCTCGTTGCGCTGGCGAATGTATCCTGAATAAGTGCTTTTGGGGGTGCCGATGAATGTAAGTGCTCGTGCTGCGACTTCGGCGTCGACAAGAGGCACGAGTATGTCGCTAATAGCGACGTCGGAAAAATCGTGAAGTGAAAACATGCAAAGATATTCTGAGTAAAGACGTGAAAAGCGTTGTCGGGGACGCGTCTCGTCCGTTGCAATGTAGATGACTTGTAGGCGAGGATCAGAAGAGGACAAGGTGACACATTCTTTGAGCAGCTGTGTACGATTGGATTTAAGTTGGCCTAGGCTCTGGGCCGCGTTGTCGTCCCTCACGCCACCTCCGAGATTTTTGAGTGAGGCGCGGACCCCATTCAGTGTGGCCGCAGCTAACCTACGGAAAGCACCATCCCCTTGTCGTAGATGCACACTCACGTAGTTGGCAGGGCCACCAAGACGATGGGTGATATCCGCGACATTCTTCAGGACTTCCGGATGCACCACCACGAGTTCATGCCGTAGTTGATCTCTTAGCCGGAAAAGTTCTTGGCTATTATTAAGCACGAGCCGATGCGTGCCGAATAATGAACCAAATAATATAAATTTCTCTGAACGCTGTCGTAAATTATCCAAAGCTATCCAGGATGCAAATTTGGTGTGGTATTTTTCCTGGGGATTGGATTCGTACAGTTGATAAGAATAGCGTGTGGAATCGGGTAGTTCGTAGACTAATGAAACATTCCGCTCGTCCAGTGGTACACCCCAATGTTGCTGAAAATAATCTCGATGCATGTCGGAACGATCAATTGCTCGAATGCCGAGTTTTTCCAAGATGGAGAGGTCGAAGACGCTTCGAACGGCAATGGGGATATAGTGACGAAAATCATAGCAACGACTTGTCGTGGTGTGTCCAGGACATTCATCGAGTTTTAATTCTAACTCAGGTGAAGGTCTCCAGCCAGCGCCAGAGCCTAGATTCAGTTCAGGTAATATCAATGTTCGGTTGAGAGCTTTTGCTAGAACAAGTGCATTCACCAACGATATACGTTGGTTATGCAAACCCGAATGTGGTAGATATGTCAAATATTTTTCTTCTGCGTTTGTTGTGTTATCTAATCGAGTAAAATCCCGGTAAGACAAGTGCAACCGTAAAGCACATAGAAAAAATGCCAAGGCCAGAGTGCGTATCACCCAAATTTTGTGTGAACGTTTTGATGCGAGCATATATATATATATATAGTATAAAAGAGTGTTGAAAAAAAATAAAAGAAGAGGAATAAAAAGGTTAGGAAAGGTAACTATTTAAGAAAAAGCCAAGAAAACACCATAAACAAGGCTATCCTACCAAGGTAACTGGGTTCTTATCTTTTTTTTTTTTTATTTTTATTGTCATTTTTTTTTTCTTTGGGCAATTTCTACAAATATAGATTAAGCAGGTTGCACAAAATGAACAAGAGATCGGCCTTCTTCCTTGGTTAGCCTTTTAAACTCTTTTTTTTTTTCTTTCTTTCTTTCTTTATGGCTGATTTCCATTTTCTTGTTCTTTAATCACCACTGTATTGGTAGATTTTGCTTCATCTGATTTACTTTCCAAACATGCAGATGGATGTTGTGACGGTTGTGATAGTGATTGTGTTTGAGGTGGTTGAGGTTGTTGCGATTGTTGTTGTTGTTGTTGATGATGATGTTGCGAAGAAGCTTGTGATGCTGCCGCCATCACTGCTGCAGCTGTTAATCCTCCCGTTGGCATGTGCATTCCCAGTTTGGCATTAAGTTCTTCGACTTCTTTCATCAATCGATAACTTTCAGAACTTTGAAGTGTTCCCATTGCTAATTTCGTATTGAGGTCTTCGACTTGCTTATGTAAACGCGCATTTTCTTCTTCCAGTCGACTAATTTTCTCTTCCATTTCTTGAATATATTGTTTTTTCTTTTTACGACATTCTTTAGCAGCTACTCGGTTGCGTAACAATCTTCGCTGGCGGCGTTCATCATTGGTCATATTACGAACATTGGTACGTTTCGAGTCGTCTGCTGCATCCTGTGTAGGTGGGGCCTGTGGGGGCCCAGGGAGGGCTGTAATGACATTGCCCTGTAACTGTTGCAACAGATTGGATGTCAGCCCAGGAACAGCCATGGGCGACACCATCGCCTGAGCCAAGGACGATGCTGTGAGATTAGCCAGATCCTGACCAGTCGCCTGTGCATAGGACTGTAACAATTGTTGATGTTGTTGTTCTGTCAGCAAAGACAGAGCTGCAGCCTGGCTGTGATCTTCATTTCCCTTTTCACCAGTTTGTTCTTCTTCTTTGATATCTCCATCCGTTTTGCGTGATTTGGTCTTGGTCCCATCAAGCTCTTCAGAGGCAGTGCGTTTCGTCACCTCTTGGGTTGGTTGGGTTGGGGATGGTGCCTGTGGTGATGATGAATCATGGGCTGTCGATGGTTCTTCAACCACAGTCGGCTGGGATTCTTGCTGGTTTGTGCTATCGGTCATCATTCCAAGGTGTGACGTATACGAAGATGTTTGAGAGAGAAAAAAAATAATTTTGTGTGGGAAAACAGTCAAAACAAAGGCGACTGTGACAGATAAAGTGGTGCCCTTTGTCCCCGTGATATACTCTTTTCTTGCTTCTTTTCTCGTTTACAAATGTCTCTCTATCGATAGATTACAAGATATCCGTTTTCGGTTATCGAACGATGATGACGAAGTATAGTCGACGTAGGCAAAACCAAGAAACACGATTACTAATTTTCTTTTTTTCTTTTGCTAAGAATCGTGGCCAATCACAAGGCTTGAAAAGAATTTCGGCACCGTCATTTGATTCCCAATCCCAAGTGTCATTTTCGTATGCATGGAACAACCTAAAAGAAATTTTCAGTAGGATACTTGGGGGTTTCCCCGCAAGTTTTTGAAACTGGACCGGTCGGCTGTTGTTGTATTCTGCTTTGTACCATATCTTTGCTCCCAGTTTCACGCGCGTGTAAAATAAAAAACAAAATAAACCATTGAAACCTGAAATTTTGTGTTTATCCATTACCCCAAGTGTTCCTTACATTTCTAATACCTGTAAACAACATTTTTTTTATTAGAAAACATCGTGAGTACATGCATCTTGTTAGGGTGGACAGGGGAAACTAGCTTTCGTTTTGAACGAAAGGTGGCAATCCAGCTACTTCTCACCCATATATTCCTAAATACTTTTTTTTCCCCGATATCCCTTTTTATGGAAAGGTACTGAACGTATTCTATTGAACATCGATCAACTTGGATAGAACGCATTGGTAGCATTTTTCTGTAGTAACCTCAAGTGGCGAAATACTACGTCCATTCCTAGCAAACATAGGCAACTGTATCTACATCTACAACTTATCAATTGTCCATAATACTTTCTCATGACAAACATTGTCTTGGGAGTAAACGTGGATATTGCCGAGCATTTATCCGTTGTGAAGTAACTGTTGTCATTGTTGCCTGTTTTACGTGATGTAAGAAACCCATCCACCTTTGTAACGTAGAGTTTAATAAATACCCTTCCAAATTCCGTTGTTCGGCTTGGCAACAATAATTTTTGCTGTAGCTTCACGAGTATTTTAGTTTTATTCTTCCTCCATTTCACTCTAGCACATGGTGCAAGCGTACCTAGGCGGTACTTGTTGTAGCCGCTCGATTTTTTTTTCTAGCGGCTAAACATTCGCGTGGGTCTATCATCATCCACTGTTGGGAACCAGCCGCTATCACTGAGATCATTATAGTGACAAAAGAAAGAAACACCGTTAGGGTTCATGCATGCATGCTATATCGGCCATGATGTCATGTTTCGGTGAGAACGTAGCCTGGCTTCGTATATGAGGGCTTGCTGACTTTGCTATACGCTGGTACAACTGACCTATAATGTAACTGGTTTTTCATGTTTCCCACGGCAAGGAGACCTGCATCAAAGACATATCACAGATAGATAGGTATAGAAACACTATGTCACAAGAGAATATACCACAAGAAAGTGCTCAATCGAAAGAAATGCTGTAAAAAGCAAGATCGTAGGAAAAGCACCTTGCAGCTGATGCGTCGCCTTGATAAATACGTAACGCATCCATGCCGTGTAGCTTAACGTTTTCCAAGCTACGTCTATTATGGTATAGGATCTGCATCTGTCAAAGGGATATATCTGATCCTTCAAGTTGTTGGATCCTTTGAGTCTCACAACAAGAAAATTACTCATTGACTTCGCGATGAAAGAGTTAGAAAATCTATCTGATGTGGCAGTACCTCCTTCCTTTCCAAATAAAAATTCTACCTTCCACATATGGCGGTAAGCAGTATCCATCCAATCAAGTTGCATCTTTGAGTTCAAGTATTTATGTTTAGATGAACAAAGATGATAAGGAGTTATGCTGAGGTCAGTGATTTACACACTTTATGGAGTGTATTTTATTTTGTTCTGCACATATAGACAAAACGAAAGGGTCTATATGTGCATTTGAAATATCACTCTGAGTTTGGGAGAAATAATGCCATAGATTAAGGGGTAAACGGAGTCATTTAACTTTTCACTTTGCCGTTCCTCATTACATCGTTGGAGGAAGTATTCCTTTTTTTTTTCCTTTTCTCTTTCTTCTTCCTCTTGGTTTTTCCTTACATCCTCTTTTCTTTCTTTTGTCTTCCATCATTCTATTTTTTATCCCTTAAAAATTATTAAGGGGATCTTCTCTTTTTATTACAGCTATACTATACAGGAAGAAGAAAAAAAAACAAACAAACCATGTCGTCTTCTGTCGAAAAAGTAAAAGGACACACTATCCATCACCATGTCAATACATCATCCACTGTATCTTCTATGGGACAACCTACAGCTTCCTCTTCTTATTTGACCCAAACCATAGCAAGCGCAACGCCAACTCTCCCTGTTTACAGCTCCATAGCCACCACCACAACCGCCATTAACATGACAGGTGCTGCCACTTCAGGCCCTGACGTTTCTACACCTACCGTTGATAGTTTCTTTCGTGATGTCCGCGATAATTCCACCACTGTCCTTGGACCTCTCCTGGGTTTACTGGGTGTCGTAACCCTCCTAATTACCGCCCTGCTGATGTTCCGTAAAAGACAAACCGCTCCTCCACCTGTGGTGCAGCGACGTGGTCGGCGAGGATGGGGAACCAATGTCTACAGCTGGGCCACCGATAGCAGCACTTCATTCTGCAGGCCTCCACCAGCATACACACCCAAGGAGAAATCACACCTACATGAACCACCGCCATCGCCAACAAAACAACAATACGCGCCGCAGCTTGCCTACACCGTTAGTGTGTTAGGTGATCTATCTTACTACGATCGGGTATCACCAAGCCAGACGCTTGTCGACCATGCTGCGATTCTGGAAGAAGAAAAACGCTCGTCCTTCATTCATCGACCAATTCAGCCTTACCAAGCCCAACTGGACATGACAAGCGCTGCCGCGGACGAGAAGGAGTACCCCTACCCCAATGCATATCTTCGCCCCTGTCCCTATAGCGAAAATCACGTCGAGAATCCGCCATTGCCACCGCCATCCTCAGAACCCACGTTGCCCCATCACGTTCAACTACCCATGCCGCCAACTGACAATGAAAAAGAGACACACGAGCCATGATGATGATGTTACTGCAACCAAAGGCGAATACTCTACTTCTATATCAAATAAAAAAAATAATGGAAATCAACAAATCAGCAGTATTGTGCATGTACGTGCGTGCGTGTAGTAGGAGGGTTGTATATGCTTAAACTGTTTCTGCGAAAAAAAAGTAAAAAGTAAAAAGATATATACGTAAAATGTGTGTGAATATCTGTTTAAAAAATAGAGCACAAATGAAAAGGGGTAAAAAAAAAAAGGTTTTTTTTTCTTCAAGGGTGTCGAGATAACCAGGCGTCCATTTCGCTGGTATACAGAGGAAGTCTTTTGCGATCCAACTTTCGGTAGTACAAACGTCGAATTTGCCCGGCCGCGTTTTTAAAATCTACTTCATCGGCATCAAATAATAGCCACCACGCGTTTCCGGGAGCAACAGGTAGTTTTATCTGCTCATCCCGACAAGCTAACCAGATCGCCGCACAAGCAATCGTATTTGGTGGATGCGTGGCATAGATATTTGTCCTTAAACTTTTACCAGAATGTTTAACACGCTGACATTGAGCAGCACAGGTCGCCCAGTACTTACCCGTCGTTCAAGTAGTTCCATGCTCTTCCAGCAACTTTTTCGTGATCTTCAAGATCTAGAATACGTAGATAGTTGATCATCAGTCCGTAGGGCAACTGAACGTGAACGTTGAATCCTAATTGTTTTAAAATATGCATTTCTGCTGCAATTAGTTGGTTTTTCATATCATAGGCTCTCTGTTGTCTTCCTATTAGTGGGCGAAGGCAATACTTGTTTTCTTTTCTGTCTAACCTGTGAAAATGCATCGAGAGGCGGATATGTCGATTGACCTCGGGCACGCCTCAGCAAATAATCGTAAACGGTAACCAAATACGTCAAACGTGCTGCTGACTCTTCTACTTTCGAAGCAAGAAACAAAGCTCCCATGCCAATTTCCTAACCATCTGTCATTATTTCTTTCCCGATCGGCATACTATAATAAACTCACGACAATGCCAAACGATTTTAAGCTAGCCATATAAAAGAATCGCTGAAACAGAACTTGGGCAGATGCCATGGCAACTTGTGGACTACAACCATATCAGTAAGGGCTGCTTCATGAGAATCGTTCAACTTGCAGCTTCAGCAAGATGCCTGCACTTTGGATGAGCTCGCTACCAAAGTTCCGTAAGTCTTCCTCCATGTCCTCTGAAATGCCATCCCGGCGCGAAGGTGTGTTTTCTAATTGCTCTAATGATGCAAGTGGATTCTGTAATGACACGCGTGACATGATACGAGAACACGAAACGACGGCATCTCCGAGCTGGAAGGCATCAATTTGCTTCGAACACCCCAGCAGCAGTCATACACCACATAATTGGGCAGTCGCACTCTTACACCTCTTTCCGTCGTTGACCTGTTTCATGAAGAACTATCCAGACCATAAGAGCAAAGAGTGTCAGCAGCTCCTTGAGAAAGGTCTTGCCTTTCAACATGGAATCCAGTTCATCGTCGGCCTTCTTTCTCTTACGTAGTTTATGGTGACTCTGCAGTGTAATGTGCACGGAAAGAGAATCGATACGTACAGATCAGGCACTTACTTTATTCGGAAACAGTAGTTGCAATTACTGGTAGAGAAAAATGCTTGTGGGCAACTTGAACAGTACTTTGCATCTTCACTACCAATCCTTTATAGATATATTGTCCTACATGACATGTATATAGTAGAGACTGAAATGCATGACTACCGTAATAGTTATTTTCCTGACTCAGATAAGCCCCCAAGTCAAAAACTTGCGTATTCTACTAACAGTTTACTCATTTACAACTTCATTAACAATTTAATTACTTGAACCGCCTAGTAGACTGAGAATAGGTTGCACATAGTGTATAAAAAAGACGAAGAAACCCTTGTTCCAATCTAGAGTTCAGAATATCTTTTACTTTCTCTCTCTTTTGCTTTTACCGCTTTTCAGTATGTGCAGCCATTCAATTTGATGCCTTGAAGATAGACCACGACAACAATAGACCTGAACACAATACCAGTCTAAACAATGGCGCATTTGTCACACTGCTATTATTTTGCTTAGCTACGGCTCTTATCAAAATTTGTATAGTATGCTGTTTGTTTACAAAAATGTACGTTGGTTCTGGTAACTTCCGCTTTGACTAAGCCCACAGTTCTGAATTGACACCTTCACAGTTGATCGACTAGTGCTAATCTCACGACGCAGTTAGAGTTTGGAGGACATTATAAACGCCAATATGATTGGCCAAACCTAGTACAGGTATGATCTCATCATTCTTTCGGTGTTTTAAACGGGGATCTCGGCTTTTATTTTCTTTTTTCTGTGGACGCGTTTTCTTTTTTCTTTACTTTGGTTATTTATCATGGGTGTTTCGTAAGTTGCCATGATAATCTGGTATCAGTTACTCGCTAACATATATGAGAAAGTATTGAGCGTATTTCCCCTGGAGATGGTGTCAATTTCCCCAAGAAGGGTGAGGTTGTGTCTATTCACTACGTTGGTACTCTACCCAACGGTCAGAAGTTTGATTCTTCCCGTGATCGTGGCAAGCCTTTCGAAACCGCTATCGGCGTTGGAAGAGTTATCAAGGGTTGGGACGAAGGTAACTTTTATTACATCATTATCGGTATATCCTTTGCTGATCTTTGTATATTTTCTACATTAGGTGTTCCCCAGTTGTCTGTTGGCGAAAAGGCCAAATTGATCTGTTCTCCTGACTACGCTTACGGTCCTCGTGGTGTTCCCGGTGTTATTCCCGCTAACGCTACCTTGATTTTTGAAGTCGAGTTGTTGAAGATTAACTAAGTGATGTTAATAAATGCAACACGCTTGTATTTAAGAAAAGATAATTACAAATACAACAGAAACTGCCTATAACATAATGATGCGGACACCTTCGAATTCACTAAATGAAAAAGGAAAACTCTTGCCGGGACATGTCATAAACATGTACGATTTTGGTATATCCAGTTGACGTGATATCGCGTCTACTGTGGCCGGATCGAATGTGCCTTGGATAAATATCTAATAGAAAAGAGTGAGAACGGCTTGATGCGTTAGTCGTGACATGGGCTTACTAAATCGATCTGAATCTTTGGGTATATCTCGTCTAGCATGCGGTGATTGGTTTCCAGGTGCTCAGGAATATCTTGGATCCGGTTGTAAATGTGGACAAATTTTATGTAGCCACAGTCTTCGTTCTTTTTAACGTACTGAACAGCCTTATTCATAACATGAGACTCATCTGTTTTCAGGAAGAAGACACATCGCTGCTTCCGGAATGTTTGAATCCGCGCTCGGATGGCACCTTGGCACTTCGCCCAGAAATTAGGCCATTGTTGCTGTACGAACTCCATCTCGCTTAAGGTCCAGTAAACGAGGCGTAGCAGCCAACCACGCTTCAGCATGATTAGAATGACGACTAGAACGCCTGCAAAATACAAGACAAAGTATTCTGCAATGCTGGGATCCACGATGATGTTCCCGATAAGAGTTGACAGCAAGATGAGGAACGTAAGAATAGCTGTTGGCAACCAAACACGAGTTGTGCGTAACAAGCGACCGCGTTTATACTTCATCAGGATATTGGCCACAGTGTACATTGTGAGAATACTCAGAAAAGCTACCGCGAATACACCTGACAAAGATGTCGTATTTCCTCCCACAATGCAGTAGAGGGTGACACTGAGAAGAAGGAATGCCAAAATGATATACTGGTACGCTCCCGTATATGGATTCTTGATCAAGAAAAAGGTAGGAAGAATGTGATCACTATCCGGCAGGAAAGAGTTAGTTACATGAATGAGGACACACATTTCCTCGTCATTACCTTGCTAGGCGCTGAACAAGCCCCGTGGATCCGATAATGCCGGTTAGAACACCTGCACATAGCACAATGACCGCATCGATCGCAATCCAAATGCGTAACCACTTATTGCCACCTGTGGCATGTTGGCCGAGAACGGAAATTATTGTTGTAGCATTGTCTGATACCAGTGACAGGGGCACCAAAGCCGTGACCAGCAGCGTCATTGGTGTATTTAAATAAAGAAGCAATCCGTACAAGGTATTCATCACTTTTGGGAACGTGTTTGGCTTCAGATCTTCAATATAGTTTTCCGCGGACTACAATCAATGTAAATTTGTTATTTTAATCGAAAAAAAGCAGCTCGTTTTACCTCAATACCAGTGACGCCCAGAAGACCAATACAGAAACCATTAAATATCATACGCCAAGGATTCATGCCGTCAGGGTTGGGAAGTTGCCAATTTTGTACAAGAACTGCATTTCCCTGCTGGGCCCAACCGACAATACCGGTAATAATCACGACGGTCATGGTAATGAGATGTAGCGCAAATATGGTAAGGGCTAGTGTGGATGATTCTCGGATACCCAGCAAGCAGATGAGGGAGAATCCAATCAAGATGATAATTGTGATAATGAAAGGTGAGAGGCCTGCAGGTAGAGGTACTTCCGCCGCCAGGTATGCTGATGCGGTAGCGGCAGACACAACACAGGTCGCTAAATAATCTAAAATAGACAAGCATGCAGCTATTGCTGCCATCCATTTCGAAGCCGTGTTTAACAATGCATTATAGGTACCTAGAACAGAGAACGAAATGTCCATGAAAAGTTTCTGGATTGAACCATCTAACTTACCACCGTTCAGAGGTAGTGATGTGATGACTTCGGTCATGATCCGTTTGATAGGATAGATAAGCAGAACGACAAGGAACATAGAGATCGGAGCGTATTGACCAGCCTGCATGATACAAGGGCCAATTGAATAAAGTACTGAGGCGACCAGGTCGTTTCCAGCAATTGATGACGCTCGCCATTGACCGATAAGATGTTTTGATTTTTTATCCTGTAGATAGGTCTGAATATCGCTGCTCTCAAGTTCCATATAGTAGGTGCTACCCCAACTGTTTTGATCTATTAGGTGAAAATTGCTGAAGGGTAAGCTTACCCGGCGAATTCCCAGGCAGTATCCAGGTTTGGATAGCGCGAAGGTACAGACGACCATTTCAAGACTTTATTTTTACGTCGTTCGGTAAGATGTTGCTGAATGTGATGGAATTCGGATTCGGCAAACGATGGCGGAGGTAGATCGGTCAAGTTAACATGTGGATCATCGACAGTTTCATGAGACATGGTCGACATATTTGTGTCTTCTCCATGGTTCCCGTAGGCTGGAGCACTTTGTGTGTATGCGCTAGAAGAGCTTTGACCACGCGCCGGATTTTTCATTTTTCTGTCCATTTTTTATGGAATAAAGAAAAACGATGCGTTCGATGTGCTCCGTCTTAAAAATACACTGATCGGGCAAATTTTTTTTTTTGGCCTGTCAAGCATAACCACTCAGACTTGGATTCCGTGTCTCTTTTTTCATTCACAATTGCATTATTGGTTTATCAACTGTTTCAGCCTTTTTTTTCTTTTTCTTCGTCACGGTAGATAAAAACACCAAGTTATTACGAATTGGCGAGTATATAGATACTCCACGCTGTAAACAAATCCGTATGATTTAACATGCAATCATGTGCACTTTGTGTTACACTCATTGCAGATCGACTTGGCACTATACTCATGCAACAATTGAATTTTATTGCATACATCCGCATTTATATTTTAGGCTTCTGAAAACCTCATGTCAATGATCATAGAGAATGCGCTACCCGATGAAACTTTGCTGTAGTAGTAGAATATCTGTATCACCCTGCTATTCCCACTATCAGCAACAAAGTTGTCTTCTCTCGAAGCAAAAAAAAAGAAAGACGGAAAAAGGCCATTATCACGGTGATTACTTACTTCAGCTTTGATCCGCATTGCTACTCCTCTAGACTACATCCATGCCGAACTACAACTTCTTTATACCCAATATAGTTAGAATTAGGAGAAACATCCATACGTGTAGCGTTTTGTTTGTAGGAGTAGTTTCATTTTGCAGAAGCACAATTGCTCCGCTTGATCCAAGGTTTAGCCAAATGCAGCCCAAAATGGTTGGACGTCCTCATAGCACCCGGAGGATTACTTTTATCGTGCCAATAGCAATGTTCCGATGTTGTTGACTCTTGATATCAGTTCTTTCCGTGTGTGTGTCCGTTTTTTTTTTTTCTGTGTACAAAGTTTTTCGCATACTTGTACATTTTGTAGTATAAAATAAAATTACAAGGCGCAGAAAAAAAAATATCGGACATGCAAATCTATTGGAGAAAACAAATATTTCCTCTATAGTACCGTAATGGGATGAAATATCTTGTCAACCATGGACTTCATACAAGTCGCGCAACAAGGGTTTCGATCTCACGTCATGTCTGAACCTGTATAGAACATTTTTTACAGAATATGAATAAGCAAGGATAGAGCAACTATTTTTGTTTGCTTATCCATCACTATAGAAAGTATCCTCTAGAAGGTTTCTACATGTGTTTCGTTCCAAAGTAATTACAGCCTCCATTAATGGGGGCGGACCTGACATGTCTGGGGGGACTTAGAGCCAATCAAACAAACGTATAATCCTCCTACCAGCCAATAGTAATTAATTATAACAGACTCTGCTTCTGGCTGAGCCAATAAAATGTTAGTATAATCCAGTATCGCTCCTGGAATCTGAGTGCGAATCAAAGAAATAAAACTCATGAAAAGGCGCGACTTAAGTCGATACTCTCTGTTCCAATTTCACCAGTTAACCTGCCTACAAACCGACACATACATCCATTAAGAATATGGGGAAAAGAGGAAGACCCACTGGCCAAAAAAATAGATCTGGTCACCATGCAGGTCGCCCTCGAAAAAGACGGGAACAGTCGACGGCTGGTCAAACAAGACTTGAATTTTCATCAATTAATAGCGAGAACACGATAAACTCATCTAACAGCCCTCATTCGTCTCTGAACCCTGGCAATATTGAAACTAAGAATAGTAGTAGATCCGTGGAGGTTCTATTTGTTTGAGTGCTTGTATTTTCTTTTTTAATCAACGAATTAATTAGAGTGGCATCTATCAAGAATTGGAAGACATTAATAGCCTAGGTGATCTAGTTCGGGAAACCGAAGGTGTTTCTCCACGAATTGCCAATGAATCCATGGATAATGACAGAGAATCTACTATTGAAGACGACGAGTTTGAAGACGATCTGTGGTATGATGATGAAAACGTCACTGATGATGATAGCGGCTACCGTGAGGCACCTGGCGGAGCATTGCAGCAATATTTTTCTTCTCTGCAACATCGGTTGGCTCAGCAAAATTTCCCAACTGAATATCACAACAGCACTTTCTGGATAGAGCCACCAATGCCATATTTTACCTTGAGGAAGAATGAGCTTGATCCAACTACTATGTATTATCCTCGTGTGTTTCTTTGGCTGCCCCATCTTTTAGTTCAAGAAAAACTACGCTGCCCAGCGTGCAACCGTGTTTTGGAAAACAAAGGGTATAACAAAAATCCTCATGCACGCCGAGTAGTTGACATAGACAGGTAAGATCTTGCAGAAAAGGAAATAGATATTGATGCATTGCTCCGTGATTGCCACTTTCAACATTAGCTGTTTCTATATTATGTCCATGCGTTATAGATGTAGCCATAACGGTTGTCATATATCAGTTAATGCTCATGATCAGCGTATTATAAACCAGCTTCCAGGCCATCTCGCAGCTGAATTTCCAGCCTACCTCACTCATAAATGCGCTGTATCAAAAGCTGTAGGCAATCTACTCAGACCTTGTGTGCAGAATGGAATGAGTGTAGAACGTTTCCGTCATGTTCTTCAGGAGTTACACTTTTTGCGTCATGATCAACTCGAGTTACAATACCTACACTCTATAAAATATCGATGTCAATACCCATCGATCGCTGATACCTTACGCAGGAATAGCCAGCCACCGCCTTTCTCAAAATTCGAAGATAGCACTGGTTTTGCTGGTTATATACCATCTACTGCCTATTTCCGTCGAGTATACACAAGTATTATGGACCAACTGCGTCCATTGATAGATAAACAAATGATGACTATCGGTGGGGAGGTGCTGAAAGGAGATCACTCCTTTAAAATCACGAAGCACATGGGGAAGCTTGGTAGTGCATCAATATTCACCGCTCTTTATACCGTCTGCAATGAATATGAGGAAATACGGCTACAACAGCTTGTTCCTACAAAGTCATTGTCCTATCTCCGATCTTCTTTCCAGAGAATGCTGCATCATATGATTTTTACGGTCACAAGAAACCTGAGTTGTTCTTTACAGACAACGTGCAGGGAGACCGTAGATTCCTGGAAGAGGTGCTACCCTCACTTCGTTGCGCTATTGAATCAAGTACCGATGCTTCTCACAATAATTCATCTGCCAATCCTGTTGAAAGCCATACAAGCATCGTAACAGATCGTTCTGCAACAGGAAACCCCAGGATTTTAAAAGATATTTTCCATTTAATGGATATGGTAAAGGTCTCTAGGCGACACGGACTGTCCAAGGAATTTTCTCGACGCTTGCGAGATGCAATTTTCATTGTTGATCAAGAGGATAGACAACGAGTCACGAGTTATCTTGCTTCTAAAAACCTTAGCTGGGATTATATGCTTTCCACAAGGCCATCCTGGATATTACATCGCGTTAAACGTATAGTACCTCCAGCAGAAGAGCTATTTCCCGTCGTAGAGAACCTCTTTATAGAATACGGTTCACTGCGATGTGCTAATACAGGACAGCCATTGTTCGATGATGAAGCTTGAAAGCAGGCTGCTAATGTCCTGAAGACGATACAGCAAGGGCAGGTTTCAGATCCACCGGGATATTCCCTATATTTCAAAATTGGACATGATAAAGACAACCTGCCGCTGTATCGATGTAGTCGAGGCACGAATTCTCTTGAAGGAGGGGTGCATCAAAATATCATACGAAAGTTCATGTCGTTTGGTGCAGGTCCCCATCTGATTGACTCAGCACTAGCTGACTATCGCCTTAGACACAATCTTGATGTAAGCTTTATACACAGTGTGATCATCTACCAGAGGACACTGAGGCTCTACAGGTCGGAACTTTAAACAGATATGGTCATGTACATAGAGGTCATTATGAGCCTTGGCTAGTTGAAACCGTTGCGAGTCTTCATACAGAGCTTGGTGTACATGAAGCCTCCTCTAGATCCACGCAAGTTACTACTGTTTTCCATAACACAGGTTTAAGCATCCCAAAGGAGACTTTCGGTATTACTGCGTTCTCCAAAGATTGGGCAGAAGCACTTGCTATTGGCGTTGTAGAAGAAAGCGATAGATACCATAACGAAATGGATATGTTATCGACTGCACGATTGAGTACGTATTTGATATACCAACCGATATCAACTGGCAACCCTAGAGGGCAGGTATACCATTATCTAGCTACAAAACAACATACCACCTATGCCGTAACACCAGTACATACGAAGGAAGAGTTCGGATTGTTTAAAAATATCATGGATGCTCTTCAAGGTCCCAATGTTTACCCAGATTATACGAGAGAAGCTCAGTTGTGGAATCGAAACCATGCTAATGGCACGACCATTTTTTACAAGACGCCAGAGCAGCTGAAGTCTCACTTCAACGTATGGAACGAACAGAAGATTGCATCAGACAGTATTGCTAGCAGTGCTGATATTTGCAACGCCATGAGAGAAAACCTCCAGTCACCAGGGCGGGGTCGTGCAATTGAGCCGGCACACACGCCTTCACCACTCGCCATAACTACCACATCACTGGGTTCTTCTACAGACAGTTCCGTTCTAGATACCCTCACAGTATTGCAACTATTGCAGACACAAAGTGCAGAAACTGAAACTGCTAACAATACTATGCTTTTCAGAAATATTGCTCCGAGACCAGTGAATCCATGGAGTTTATCCCAGTCGCACGTGTCAGGCACTATATCACGATTGCCAAAGAAGTCTACATGAACGTGTAGCATATGTAGAGATCCATCTTGTAAGGGCTTCTCACTGAAATCCCGCTGCCGGCAATATAGTGGACAAAACTAGCACAGTCATAATTTTTGAAAAATAAAAAAATTAAATCAGTCTCTCCCCAGACATGTCACCCGAGCCATAATGGGATTGTTCAACAAGGAAATTGGTACCTGCAATTCCTGTAACTGTAATTTTACTTTCTTTGCCCTGAAACCGTTGTTGATAGACAAGTAATCCATGTCGTTTTGTTATTACTAAGCTTACGAATAGTTCTGTTTTCAAGGATCACTATCGGACACTGGCAAACATGATGGCGCACGATGGCAATATAGCAACACAGCATTACATATTATTTGAAACTCGCACTTTTCAAAGTTGTTACGGCTCAACTGGAAAGTGATTTCTCGTTGGCAGTGAACCAATTTAATACTAGACGAACGTAAATAATTAAGTGATGTTACAATGCAACACGTTTATAATTCACAATATTGGTCCCGAGATTTGAACATCTATTGCTGCATAAGAAAGGCATAGACGAAAATTCTGTTGCGTTATGATGATGGAGGAACTATGACGAATAAGTTTAATGGAATAGAATTGTGAGCAGTTTGAAGTTGGCTGAGTCTGCTAAGATGACCGTATGTAAAGCCCATATTTGAAACATAGCCGCAATGGACGCAAATTAACAGGTGTGTAATACCTTTATGGTTTCTATTTAACATGTCCCGACCTAAAACTCCAATAAAATGGCACCACAACAAAAAAAACTTTGATGGATCTTTGCGCCAGTGATGGAGTTTTTTATTGCAATGGTTACACTGCATGAAGATGATCTATAGCGCTATCTTGTTTCAGCTGCAGCCGTTATCCTCGGTTGGGACCATCTTTAATGATGCATACCTTGAAGTTACAGTATTAGAACGATTAAATGAAGTAAAAAGAGAGTATTTTCGTCCCGCTTGAAAACAGTATATTAATATAGGCAATGGTTCTAGCGATAGTAATGATCAGTAAATTCCAGTACCCTTGCCATGGAACTATGCGTCATGTGGACAAAACATCACAAATGATTTTTATGTTGTCTCAAACACAGAATGTTATTGAACCTGTGCTAATCTCTAAAGCAGCTAGAGGTCATTCTTACCTTCGAGATGCTATGTCCTGGACGCATAGGATTTCTTGTCCAATCAATTGCCAAATCACAGTGCTTATGTTCCTGATGCCTTGGTTGTTTCCCGCATGACACTGGTTTCCTACAAGACTATGACCAAACAGACGATAAGTATCAACTCCGAGATATGCGTATCAGATTTTATCCTACTCTGGAGAAACATTGGAAACGTTCGAACCTTCTACAAAGCAAGACAAACAAAAAAATGGAGAAGTTGGTACCGACGTTGCAAATGACACTTCTTTGTCATAGCTTTTATTCAACCGTTATCCCAAGTTTCACTGTTAATGTAACCGGATTGAGTGATACTGGGCAGACGCGAAACGCGATATGCGATTATTCTTTTGAGAAGTTTAAAAGAGGGATTCTCCGTGCTCTTGACGGTGCTTCCCATAACGAAATTTAGTATAAAACAAGAAGATATTATAAACGAGGTTGCTACATAGAAGTATTTAACAAAGGAATGGAGGTATCGGTATCTGAGAAAATGTGATATCCGCAGGAGACGGTCGAGACGCAAGTATAGTGAGACTGTGAATCGGTGCTTAGTCGCTAAAAAATACTAAAAGACTCTAGCTACTTTTGTACCACATGTCATTGTTGTGTCTGTCTATTGGTACAGATATATTGCCCCGCTAGTGGTGCTTATATTGGAAGCTATGGAAAATAATCGGGTGACACTGTTTTGTCTTTGTCCTGTAGTACTGGATACGTCAAGAAGAAGTATAAAAATTCTTTAGAAGAGTGTATGTATCTCGCCATACTTATATTACGCCTCCTATTCCAGGCAAGTGCTAAAAACATACTAAACTATGCCTAAAGTTTGTGCGCAAGTTTTCTAATCCGCGTGACTAAAGTTACTGTTCATCCATTCGATCTGCCAAGGCTTCAAATGCTGCGGCCATTTCGAGATCGAGCTCAACGCCGACACCATCATTATAGCACTTCGCTATCTCGCGCGGTACGTTGCTCATACCAGATTCAAGAAGATTCATCAAAAGATCAAACCCTAGGTATGGATCACTCCTGTCGACGCCCCAACCCCTCAAGTGATATACAGCCATCATGAGCTTCGCATATGGCACAACAAGAGCAATCGATGCAAATAGTTCGTAGGCTTCTCGCCGAAGTTCGTCTTTCTCCTCCGGATTTTCCAATCGAGCTGCCAGACGATGTTTGAGCTTTGCAATTGCTAGTTTTGCTGGTGCATCTGCATAATTTGGCCCATCCATAACATTCGCTATCGGACTTCTGTACCGATTGTAAACCTTCTCGGCATAATGGTACCACGCTAGGGCTTTCGGATGATTAATTCTATAATCACCGTGATATCCTCGCTCGAAATACTCTCCCAGTGCGAATATGGCTTTCAGGTCTCCATATATCGCGCTGATGTGATAATGCATAAACGCCATCTTTTGATTCTGTGGGATATTATAATTACTTTCAGCGTTTGATGATGAGAATCCGGAATGGTACAGATCACCTAATGCTCGACAAGCCGGAGGCATAGGTATCCTTGTTCCTTCTTCAAATAAGCATATAGCTTCCTGATATCTCTTTTCGTTCCATAGATGTTCCGCAAGAATATAGCAACCCACAGGTGACTTTTCCTTCGCCTTTGTCAAGTATTCTTCTGCTACGGATTTGTTCATAGCAACTTTGATACCGTTCAGAGAACAGTATCCAAAGATACATTGACTTTCTGGACTACCCTGGTCAGCCTGAGTCTTCGTCGCTGCTCTTAGTTCTTCTAAACATTCGAGTCGTTCAGTCTGCATGAACGAAAATCCCCATCCACACTTCTTTTGCATTTGTCTGGTAAAAGAGTCTGCGACTATCCCTGAGAAGTCACAGTCCTCGAAACAGAGGTATACTTTTTTGCTGTCATTGATGGTAGCCACGCTTTCAAAAGCAACCGTATCATCACCGTAGATATATTCAGAATCAACTGTCTGGACAATTTCTTCTGTATCAGTGTGCCAACGTACAATTCTCCTATGTAATTTAAATATATATGACAGTGCATTAATAGTCCTCACCATTGACGATTAAGAATAGCGTCTTTCAGTTCATTCTTCGCTTCCAGATAGAAATCATTTAGAACGTCACTAACTTGTATGTTGTGACAAAATCCACGGCTATTTCCACGCTTGATGCTAATTATATCTCCGTATCTCACATATTTAGCATCCAGGTCTTCTGGATCAAACGAGGTGCGCTCATGACACAGTCTAACCGTTTCGGAGAAGTACCAGGAACGTTCATATTCAGAATCTTCCGTTTTCTCATAACCTTGTTCTTTTATGTGGGAGACCTCGTACCCTTCCAAGTGTCCAAGTTTGTGATTATGCTGTGATTCCTCAATGTCTCCAAATTTGCGGAATTCCCATGTTTGTGTGTCATTTCTGACAAGCATAACACCCCATTGGCAGCTGCGCTCTTCCCGCAAGGAACAATGGATACATATGACCTATATAAAGCTAAGTTAGGCTATTGTATAGGATGCTCATACATGTTGTGCGATCTCTTCTGTTACAACGGTAAATCCATTATCGGCGCAGGCTTTGATACAATAGTCTACCGCAGCACCACTATCGAAAAACTCTTGTTTTAACAGATTCTCAAATAAACCTTGGGTCTGCCGAACATTTTTGAGTAACTAGTATCTACATACATTGTATACCTACAAATACATGGTCTTCAGGAGAAACAGAACCTTGCATCTTTCTAAGTCGACGTTTGTTATATACCAATTTCATGGTGGTTTTGTGCGTTATCCGATCTTTAGAGATGATATCCCAAATTATTCGCCTAATCCTAACACGTTGCTCTTCCTCTAGTAGTTGATACAGTGGTTTCATATCTTTCAACTGAATAACGGCTGAATTGGACGTGATTGTATCCACCCAGCTAAAAACGTTATCTGTAAGCAACAGCCGCGAGTCGCCACCTTGAAGAATAACATCCTTTGGTAAGTGTTGCACCATTCTTACCTTTGCACTCACCTATTGCGTTCCAGGATTTGCTTTTTTGCAACGCATTTTCGATATTAACAAGAGCTTTCTCATTGATATGGCCCCTTCCTGTATCAACCATAGCACCGCCACGTCCCAACTGTATAGATTCTTCGTGACATATTTCTGATATAGGTGGTTCTTCTTTTTGTGTCACACTAGGCTCCGTCTCCTGGATTGGTTGCTCCTGTTCCTTGTCTTCTGTAGGCGATTTGAACGTAACACGACCACCTGTTAAACAGCTCAGCTACTCATGAACTTTTTTTTGGGACATTGATACTACCAAATCGTATCACAGATGCATAATAGTAGCCAAATTGCTGAAAAACGTCTTGTAACGCGCGATATGTATTAAAATCATCGTTACCAACTTCCAATGCTTTGGTCACGGCTTCTTTAAATTGAACAGTTGGTCCTATGAATTCATCGTACAAATGCAACTACGTAAGATAGTTATCATTAGTACTCTACTACTATTGCTCACAAATAACCTACTTCCATAGTCGTAAGATAAGTGATTTTATATTCACATCCCGCCTTGGACGTAGGCCGTGGTTTAGAACTGTTTCGTTTCTTGTACGTGCTGATTGCGCTTGCTCTGAACCCCTCTCCTCCTATCGGAATATCATCGTCACCGAGATCGAACAGAGCATTTTTTGATATTTTTCCTGAATTGCTGAGAAACCTTTCAACCTGTTCTATATCGGGACCGTCTTGAAACTTTCTTATCATTAAGGCTTTGGAATATATATCATTTCTGGTTAGTTCCATAGCCGGGATGCTTGCTTCTACTCCATCATAATGTAACCCTTGGATCAACTTTGGGAAGTCGAATGTAAAGCCTCTGCACTTGTTGTACAACCTCTTGATCTCCGTCTTAAGTCCATCATCTAAGAGATCGTACACAGGCTTCATCGACTTGTACTGAATACGATCCTGGTTCTGCCGCGTAGATTTAATCCATTCTTCGCATCCTGTGAAACCACTTCCACCTTCAAAAGCAAGTTCTATCAATGCAAATTGCGTTTTTACGAGCAAGAGTTCTTCATACCAATCACTTCCACAGATGTATCTCCGTCCCAATTACCTAACCATACATATGTACCGCTCTTTATAACAGCTCTATCAACGGCTTGTATGGGGAAGCTCGTCATCCAACCCTCTGGAGGATCGTTGCTGTCAATTTCGAATACGATTCGCCCCCCTAAGTCTCATATGAATCTGGCTGCAGTGCTTCACAAAATGATGCAAATTTACCTAGGGATATAACGGAGGGGTAGTAATATCCAAATTGGCCGAATATCTGCTGTAAACCTTCGTATTTTTTCCTATCGGACTGAGCTTGCAATGCCTCATTAATAGCTTCCTCAAGCTCATCTGTTGCTTTGATTAAGCTTCGATCAATATCAATCTACTGTCATGTATTAATAAGTTATCAGGCAGGAATTAAAAGAAGCAAATATTACACTACTGTCGGCTATTTACTAACAAAACTTACCTCTCTATAGGTAACATACATGGCGAAGTACATGCATCCACGTGTGGAGGATTGCAAACTTCCCCCATTTACGCTCATGTGATGTGACATAGCACCCTGAAAGAACGCCGCGTCGTTGGTCGACGTTTCAGTCAGCTCAGTATGAAGGAATGCATGATCACTTCTGGTGGCACCCGGCATTTTTTGACGTATCTGACATTCAATCAGGGGTTTGCTTCCAGTGGACACCGATTTGAGTAAGTGACAGATATCGTTTTCATTGATCAGTCTGGCCACCATTTTATCTGATAAAGATCCATTAATATGTACGCCCTTTGTTACACCAGCTCGATGAACTCTGATAGAACGTATAAGGGCATTACTCGAGACACTAGAAAGCTCGAGAGACTTGTGAATGGACGGCATTGTTCGAGCATAGTGCGCCTTGTATATACGTTGGATCTCTGCACTCTGTCGAGCATTTAAGAGATCATAAATAGGGTTTGAGCCAAGGTTTTGAACAGGAAGTTGCTGAACAGCTGTGCTTCTTATCCAGCCTTCGACATCACCATTGTAAAGTAAAGTCAAATCCCCTCCTATAATGATATCGATGTCACAGTAACGTCGGGCTAAATTGCATGAAAAGTATCCTACCGACAGCTTTCCATCGATATTTCTTGTTAATAGCATCTTTAATTTTGGCAACAGTGTCAGATATGTCGTGGTGATATGCGTTAACTACAAATTTGCCACCTAAACGGGTTGTTAGATGTGCATTAGGAGTTTACTTCTAACCAGTTGCGATGCAGTATGGATAATAATAGCCATAAGTTTTAAAAATACGCTCTAATCCAATGAATTTTGCATGATCATCAGGAGCTTGTAGGGCTTGACGAACAGCTCTTTCAAAATCTTTTGTTGCTCGAAGGATTGTAGGTGGGAAAAAAACCTATTTCAAGAAACTGGATTGGCAAAGTGTTTTATGCAACGTATTGGAAGGACTAACATATCGCCTATATATATAGGTTTCGTCCAAATACTCCTCCTCCGCGGAATCAGCTCTTGCAGCAGCTTCAAAGTAGTTACTTCCGCAAAGTATCGGGGCAGCGGTCCACGTATATGGGCTGTATTTGCTTGGAAGATTGCATGAATACTCACACCTATCTGCTAGTTCGATAATGCGGTCAGGATAAAGATAAACGTTTTGGCTATAGTCTATCTCAACAGCATTCCTGCTAGACTGTTGCCCGTTAAGAAGGTATCCTTGTACCCAGTCTGACTGGATATTGATGCTACTTAACTTATGAAGTATTTGATAAAATTCGTGAGTAAATGTCGTATTTCTGCGCAGTTGCTTACCGGCTGTATATAGTCTTCTAGCTTCATTTGCGGCTCTTTCATGAGAAGGGTAGCTATATTATAATCTTTCTGCTATTTTATAGGTATGGCAGAAGCTATAGGAGATGGAAGGCGATATCGTGTAACAATATCAGAGTAGTACTGATCCGTTCTATAAGGAGTTTGCATACTGTTTCACATGACCGTTTATCTTACTAATCGCGATCCCTTCTGCTGAGTGACACCTTTGATCGTGCAACAATATCTCAGTAGCACCGATCCGTTCTATAAGAATTTGTGATACTGTTTCACATGACTGCTTACTTTAATAACCGCGTTCCCTCCTGCGGAGCGATCCCTTTCTCCTGTATTAAAATGCTGCCGTATAGTAGTTAAAGAGTATAATAAAGTTATGGCCGCTGGAGAAGTATTTACGATTTGACCTGTCCCACATTGGCCCTCACGTATCAATTATGTCACAACAGTGTCCTAAGAGATTCGACCAGAACGTACATTAATTCCAAGAAACCAAAAGGTGGACGTTTGAAAATAATATGCAATAGCTATGCTCTGCTCCTAGCGCCAAGAAAATATCATATCATAACCTTATAATCAGCTGAGTAAGACAAGAGCAACGCTCATATCTCCGGCAGCATTTAACCATAAACTCTATCCTTGAGGTGCCCACATCGTTCCTTTCCTTTCCTTTCCTTGGTAGATAATTCTGACATAGTCATCTATAGTGCGAAAGATTGGAAGAGCAGAGCATCTGCTTCTACTGATATGACAGAAAGGCACAAGAAAGAGACTTCATTGCCGTCGTCCCAACAGACCGAAGCGCCAGAACAATCAGGGCAGAAGAAAATAAAAATTCCTAACGAATGGAACAGAGGCATCCTATTCAATGGTAAACCAAGTGACAAGGTAGCATTTCAGCTAGTCGACGAGGAGGATTTGCCTAGACTTGTCACCATCTATGATGGAACGGATTTATTCACAGACGAAGACTCATCGACCAGCAAAGACAACAACACGGCAGATGTATGCTTTAACACCCACTTTGACTTCAAAATGCCAGTAAAATCAGGATTCACTGCTGGAGCACAGGCTGCCTGGAGTAGTTCCGAGAAGGTGTCTAAATCTACTGAAAACGCCATGCATCATACTTTGCTCTGTATCACACACGGAGAGGTACAAAAATCCCAGTTTTAACGTCGCGATCAAGGCTACACTGATTGTCAATAGATGAATATTACACAAAGCGATATCAAACCCACCAGTCACTTTATGGAAGCCATAGATGAGGCGCTGGGTCACTCGAGCAAAGACAACTATAAAATACATAGCCAGTTACAAATTGTGTTCGGGCAATACGGCTACTATTTCCCAGGGTTAATTAAATTTGGTAAGTTGCAATACAGGCTGGACCAACACAGAGTTTCTAACCTTAGTACTTTTGGCAGGTGGTAGCATAACGTCTAATTCTGAAAAAAACTCCGAATCATACAAACACAGCAACAATAATCGCAAAGGCGCAGATGTCGGCCGTGTCGTAGGCGGAAACAAAAAGACACAGCGAGAGATAATACGAATGATCGACGAAAACAAAGAGCGTTGGACTACAGTAGGTATAGTGACAGACTGATGTAGAAACATAGTTTCTCAGTACTACCATCATTTTAGGAGGAGATGGTAGAAAGCTGTTACTTTCAGGCACGAAGGAGTGGATGCTTACGGTAGAAAAAAATCAAAGGGTAGTCTACCGTTCCAACACACATCCAATGTACGATATATTGGACAAAGAGCGACGTGACCGGGTGATAAACATTTATGAATTCATGGAGCATAGAAACCATATGCCTTACAACACTCCATTGAATATGCGACATAGCGACAGTGGTCGATTCGTCTACGTTGATGCCCAGCATTATATACGGCACGATATAAAAAGTACAAAAATGGGTAGGTTGTTGAAGGTAGATATAGAAAGATCTTATTTAGCATCTATAGGCAAGGTCTTGGTTATATATGATGAAAGTTCAAGCCGCAAGGACCCACCTACAATAATACTTAGACAAGCTGGGCCACTAATGGAACCTGTTGATGACTACGTCAAACATGGCCACCGTGTTTTTCTTGAAATTGCTGGCGAGAGACAGATGGATAATACTGTTAGCAACAAAACAACAGAACTCGTGCAAGCAACAGAAATACCACTGCGCAAAATAGGATGGTTGAAGAAGGCTCTGTCAAAAAAATCGACAAAAGACCCTGCGAAGGACAGATTAAAGCATCCATATGTAGTCGCTTCCTTGTATCATGATGTGAAATCTGAAAACGCTCGCAAGAAATGGTGGTAGGTGTGCCTAGTATTACCAGGAGTGCATTAATTGTATAAACCAAATTTGGCAGGGACATTTTGCCTGCCGAGGGGGATAACGAGAGCAAAAAGAACGTGGATTATATAAGTACTGAACAATCTGTGGCCTTTAAAAGCACTCTCATCAATACTAAGAATGGAGACGGAATCTACCTTGGTCTTACTCGGGTAGGCCAGAGAACCGATAAGTTGACACCAGACGGGAAAATCGAGGGCCGCTATGTCGCTGGCAAATACTCTAAACTGTATGCGAACGATAATGAGATTGAATGGATGTTTGAAATCCCACCATAATAGTTATTTGAACGAGGATATATCGGTATAGAGCAGTATCCTGTTTTTCAAAGGGAATTATAAAGGCAGTTCCTTCAGTTACACAGCATTGCTCTAGTGACTCATTACTTTTATACTTCAGGTTGCGTTTGTTAATTCTAGTATGATATTCGCTGCAATTTTCTCGCACCCTCAGCGTCTTTTAAGAAAGTCTACCGTAAAACTAGAATGATGGATGTGCTGCTTTGAAAATCTTGTGGTGGGTGTAGACATTACCGCGGCAACCTTTTAAGTTCATCCGTCGCCACTAACAAGCACAATGTGCGGCAGGGCTTTCCAGTACATAGATCGAAGGCTCATATACCAATCAGCATGACGTATTTTCTCCGCTGGGCGAGACCTCCCAAACTTATAGCCCGCATGGATCAATTTAGACTCAAGCTTTGAAATGTAAGCTTTCAACGCGTGATGACTTTTAGTAGTCTATCCTCCAAAAGCGCTTTCATAGAAACATAATATGTGCAATTGTAACAGATATTAGTTTACAAAACTTCCAACAGTCGTCTCTGAAGACATTGCAGTGAGAGGGAAACCTTCAAATACGATGGGTTACAAAGAAAATCCGCTGATTTGGCCCAGGGATATACTTCTTTTGGTTGTTACCATCACGTATAATGATATATGCCATACAAATACGTGTTAAAAGAACTGTTAGATCAAAACTTGAAGAAATGTGAACGGAAATGTGTAATAATAATCCAGTGCAAAGGGATACATCAGCGGTATGGGAAATAATTATCGCGGAACTTCATTACCAATCGTCGAACCTTCCTTTGAAAGAAGGTGTAAGATACTGTGAGAATGTACATCGCAAGAAACAAGCGTCAAAATTGGCAACCCATTTCAACAAATAGCTGTTGACGCAAGTCAACCACGACTTCACGTGCCCTTAGCCTATCTATACGTCTTTTGATGCTGTATACGCCCTCTTGTGCCTGGTGTGGCCTCCTTGGTAGCATACCAATGCATGATAACAATGGAAGGGCGGAAGAGTCCAGTTATCTGACGTGGTAGTCGAGATTGGCGTGGCTTTGGCCAATAGCTGAGAGAAATGAGAGACTGGCAGCTAGCTCTATACGACGTCATCCACATGATAAGCAGCGGCATAATAGTTACAGTGTTTCAGAAAAAAAAAAAATTAAGATCAGATTCTTTGGAAACAACCGCTGTTCTTTTCTTTACTACAGCTATGGAACGAGAACGTGCAACACAAATTGAACAAGCCGTTGAAGAAGCTGAGCATGTATGGAAAATTTTGCTTTTTTATTTTGATTCTAACTATCACTGGAATATAGGCTCACTCGACGGAAGAAAGAAAAAGACTCGCCCAACAAGCGAGCCGTATTCATAAAAATATTACTGGTCAACCCATGAAAATCGACTCGCAAGGAAACATTGAAAAAGACTCACCCGAGGCAAAAGGATGTCCGGCTCTGCACTAATAAAATATTATATGCGAACATTTTATCATCGACAATTTCATATTTTGTTTCAATTTTATAGTTTAAACTTCCGAAGATAGACAGCCAATTCGCAGTGAGATGCGAACAATTTTCTAATCTGCCACTCGCATCCATCCCTTTTCTTTATGATTATCCGTATCTCTTACACCTTTTGAAGCATTTTTTCTTTATTTTCCATGATACCGTATCAGGATAAGAAGTATTATCAAAAGCAATCAGAAGCTTGTTTTTTAGTCCATCAAGGGTGTAGTTGCACGTTGACCGATAATCGCGCTTTACATCTGCTTAAAACTGCAGCATTTTGGTTACAAATTAAACGGAAAATTACGATTTACGAGTGTTTCTTAAAGTGGACTTTTGGTACTGCCCACTCCTCTAGATATGTCGTAGTAATGGAAGATCCATCTTTCAATTGCATGGAATTTAAAGTAGGCTTTTAAGGTACAACAACATCTAGGGAAATTTGTTGTGGAGGATAAACAATCAACCCAAGCAATGTTTACCAAAGCTGTTGAAAATCTTCTCAAGGGGAAGCCATCACTTTCCAGTAGATGGGCGAAGAGTATCCAAAGGTCAAACTACAATGTCAGCCTATAAATCGACTTTCGTCGAATAGATTATCGCTTAGATCATCTCACTGACAGGAGTTCTTCACTACAGCATCAAGTACATAGACAAAATAAATAAAAATAAAAGAGCAGCAGCAAGAGCGGCAGATTCTCAAAGAAGGCTCCATGAAATTGCAGCAAAGGCTAGATTGCCAGTAAGCTTGGGCAAAGCGGATGAGAAGAACGCGCTGGTAAATGATAGAGATATTTCTTCAAAATCCAGTAGATTCTGTTGTGAGAAATACAGGTTCACGTCAAGAGCTCTTGGTGGGAATTTGAACCCTTGGTTCGCGCGCATTTTTCACATCACATGTGAAATGTACCATATTCATTTTATTACAAGAACCACATGATAAATAGTTGCATAATAAATTTATTGTTTTCGGGAAAAAAGAATTTAAAATTGGATCTTTTGGGAAACAACCCTTGTTCTTTTCTTTACTACAACTATGAACCATTACATACCAGGAGTATCGCATATTGAGAGCGAGGTTCAAGCTTCTGAACAAGTATAGAAAATTATGCCTTCATATTTTGATTCTAACTATCACCGGGATATAGGCCAAGTCAACGCAAGACAGAAAAATGTATGCCGACCGTGCAAGCCGTATTCACGAAAAAGTTACCGGTCATCCCATGAAAATCGACGCGCAAGGACACATTGACAAAGCCTCATCCGAGGCAAAAGAATGCCCAGCTCTGCACAAATAAATGTGTTTCTTTTCTGTAGTCTGCCCATTGCATACATAGCTTTTTTCTTCTTATATTTTTTTTCACAATGCCTTCTTTGCTCGAAATACAATATGACTACAGAAATTTCACAGACTGTTCGGTGGATAGTCTAGTCAATGTCACTCGTGTTGATCGTTTTTATGACAGCTTATCGCACACATATCACTTGTTTGTTGAAGGCCAAGTCTTAGGACCTGATTATCCACCTGCACCAAGTTCAGTTGATTGAAAAAAAAAAAAAAAAAAGAAAAGGAAAACGTTTACTCATTAGATGGATGTATGCAGGTCGCATTGTCGAAACGTCTGTGATCGAAATTGGATTCTGGCAAACGGTACAGCAGGAATGGTTTGACTGCGATGTCAACAGCATCCGTCATGGTCCTATTCAGTTTGAAAAGGTATATGGAATGAAGCTTTCCTTTCATCACCTTGCCAAGAAAAAATTATAGAACTTCGTGCTTCCTTCTGTAAGTTTTCCTTTGGCAGACATTTCTGCGCGTTACCAAATGGAGGTAGAAAATGGTGCGGCAGTGGTATGCTTATCCACAGCACCTACAGGATATCAAAATCCATCGTGGTTCATAGCCTTCGCCTTTGTGCCTGTGGCCATTGCATTGCTGGCAGTTGTCGTCTCGGTCTGTTGCCGTCTATATACCGCGCGTATGCATCAGCAGGACCTGTTTCTAGCCATCTCAACCTATGGGTTTGCTCCACAGACAGCCAAATACAACACGTCAACCCTATCGGATGTAGTATTCTATGCGCAATTTATTTTTGTCACTGGTGCACTTAATCTTAATTATCCACGCTTTTACGCTTTGTTCACGGCTGATTTTGCATGGAGTTGGCTGCTGTTCTCTACGTCTTGGACAAAACGACTTCTCACAAACGTCTTACGACCATGTAATGCTGGAAACGGAACCTTCACTGGAGGCTGTGATGATCGCAACGGCGCTGTTCTATCAAGAAACATGATTGATCTGTCACATGCCATGGATATTGATAACCGTGGGTTATTCCTAACTTGCATTCTATTTTTCAGCTTCCTATTGGCAGCCGTCACTCTGACATGTCTTCTCTTTTGGCTTGTTTGGGAGATGCTGGCTCTGTCAAATCCTTACAAATACGGCGGACAACGCACAAAGATTGGAAACATCAATTTTGGTACTATGAAGAGAGAAACCTAGATAGTAACTGGCTTTTACAGGCATTTATCTTCGGCTGATGACGTTATTTTACGGCCCACTCACGGCGTTATCTTTCTACCAACTCATGTTACCCTCCCCATGGTACCTTATTATGACGGCTGGCCTGTTGTTAGTGTTTGGCCTGTTCGGGTTGTATGGACATATCTCACTCTACATCACTTGCTCCAGGCCCCACGATCTGGTCATGTCTAACATCAATCTGCTTCTACGCTATGGGAGCTTGTATAGTTGTCTTCGAAGCTCTTCTTTGTACTTCTTTGTGTTGGTCCTTCTAGCGAAATCGTTTATTGCCAGTATGGTGGGGCTGTTTCAGATGAGCGGTGAAGCACAGGTGATCGTAATTATGTTGATTGAGAGTATCCTATTTTTGGTCCATTGCATCCGACCTCCTTATCTGGATCGAGCCATGAATATCTCATCAGCAGTGATTGCGGGCGTTCGGACTTCCGTCAGCACTCTCAACTTGTGTCACATGTATGCTGTAAACCTGACTGATCGACAACGCCACTACGTTGCATATACTCAAATATGCATGCATTTCTTCGTGTTTGTTTTGTTTTTTGGGATCCACATTGCTCGACTCTTACTACTATTGGGTGATTCATACCACAGCTACCGAGATCTGCCACCTAAAATCTCATCCACACGATCATCAGCAGCCAAATGCTCAGTGGACAATCCACCGACGACTGCACATCAGTCCTAGTTTAGACGTACAATAAAAGTTTAAGCTCTACTTGTGTATAACAGAACAATCTATTATCTCCGCATCTGCGCTTTCAGCTTAATATCCTCCAGAGCATTATAAAGAACAGACGCGATTTTGATTCTAGCTTCTTTTTCATCTAATTCTCCCGCCTTCCATGCATCCACAATATACTGCAGATCAATAGGATCACCAAAGACAACGGTAACTGGTTGGAATAAACGTACAAATGGTCCTTGCAGAGGCCGAATGTGTTGCATACCTATTACAGGAAATTAAACCTCGCCCTTTAACAGCCTTATTCCCTTACCTTCATGCCACATGGGTATCACCAGGGGACATCGCTCAGCTTCCATGATGATCCGGCTCACCCCCCATTTGAAGCGGACCATGGATGCAGATTGATTAACGCGCCCCTCTGGGTAAATATGGATCCAGCCATTACGGTTACATTGATAAATGGCATAATCAACCGCAGGCTGATAGATTCCCAATCCACGAATAGTTGGAATTGTTTGTCCCCACGCGAAGAAAACACTTTTGGGTCTGCCAGCAGCATTGAGCGACATAAAACGTCCTACAGAAAAGCATACCTGGATGTAAAGCAGATATCTGCAGCCCCCATAACCCAACGCATCTTTTGGGCGGAGCACAGTATACGTGTAGGCAACAAGCCCCACAGTAGAGGGTCATCCCACACAGATAGATGGTTTGAAACTGCAAATTACCGTTCCCATTTTTCCACTTCAGTTGAAAGTCGTTTCTTGATTAGTTCTATCTTACATGTGATAAGCCCTCGGTCATGATCTTGTTCAACAATTTCTACAAAACGATCGAGGCCAGATACCTGGGTGTCTGCCAAATACCGCAAAAAGAATTTGGCAAACAGCCCAACACTGCTTACAACAGCTGTTCTGCCAACGTTCCACAGCATTCCGGTTTCTGGGTAGGGTGCAACATACTGTTTAGCAACACATGGCGTAATGGTTGACCATTCGAAGAGAGGAACATTTTTTTCAGCCAGGCCATCTTTAGCCTTACTGCGAGACTGTAGCCGTATATTATAATAATATGTCCCTACAACAGCTGTTGCAGTACCCCATGCCACAGCTCGTTTCAGAGCTCGATAAGATCGCATGTTGGCCACCAAAGCATGGTCGAGAGCATCTCTTAGTAAGTCGAAACACTCGACCTTGTGGTCCCGCAGAAAACAAGCCACACGCCTCTCCTCTGTCCTGTTGATTTTTTTTTTTTTTTTTTTGGGTATGGCCAAGAGCTTCGGTGCACGACACGGTAATTGCCAATTTATAAATCCACGTTTCTTCTTGTTCTTTTCAGCAGCAGTTTTTTGTATGAAGATACGAATGCTATTGAATAATAAAATTACAGGCCTCCCTCTCCAACGTTAAAAATACAGGAGGATAAACGGAGAGGGATCACTATGTCATAACACGAGAAACGTATTTTGTCGCAGCAGAAGCGTCGCTGAAACACCGGGGGTTGATGTTTTAATGAGACTTGGAATTAGGAGTTCGGAAATTTGCGTAAATTGCTTTCAGCCTGTAACCGAACCAGTGACTACAATACAAGAGTAGAGTGTATTATGACCTTCGAAGAGCAATGTGCTAAAAAAAATCATAGTACGTTTGGACGCCCATAATCCGAGTTGGAAAACTAGGATTGAGGGGCTGTTGTTCGGGTATCCGAAGCAAACTCCTTTACTTTTAGTTATGGAAAACGTCATGCCGCACAATCTTCATAGCGACTTCAATTGATTGTTTCTTCCAAATACTAAGTGATGCCACATCACGACATGAATCGACATCTTTTTTCTTTTTCTTTCTTTTTTTACGCCGGGGAGGTTTTAGGATAAAAGGGGTATGTGCAGTAATAGAAAACAACTGGAATGTCTGTGCGTTTGTTTCGCATCAGCTGCCCCTTCATGAGATGCCGATACATTGATTAGGCGATTTATCTGCTTCATTTAATTACTCCGCTTGTTTACTGCTACGCAGCTCTGCTGTAGATGCAGTCCCTCGGAATTCTTTTTCTTATACAAATGATAACGGCTCTAGTAATTACAGTGTCAGAGCAAGAAAAGATTTATTTTTGGCAATGGCTGATATCTTTGGTATAAGGCGCAATAATTTACACCTACCAGGTTGCTGTTGAGAAGAGCACATTCAAGAAGCTTCTACTTCGATTTTTCCCTTGCCTCCGTGAAAATTGTCATTACTAAGACTATTACGCTTGAAATAGCCTTTCTGTCCGTGTGTTAGGATGTCCGCATTGTATAATCTTTTTATACCCATGATTCAAATATGATCATTTAGCAATTAACGAAGTTTGTTGATCATTGCTCCAATCTTCCCAGTCAGCAACTGGACTCACAAAGGCTATGCGGGATCGTGCCATTAGATACGAGACTACAGCTTTGTGGGGAGCTATTGTAACACACGGTCTGATTGTACTAGGGACAACAACCAAATATAATCCTATCGTGCACCTCACTTCATAAGCATGAAACCATTTGCATGAATATGGTCTTCCGCATGATAAGTTGTCTTTTTATTCCTTATTGAAAGCATTTGTATTGTTGCACACCAAATTCAAATCGGTAATCAGGGATACAGTTTTGTGTA
Organism: Saksenaea oblongispora B3353; assembly: GCA_000697495.1. Classification (NCBI taxonomy): domain Eukaryota; kingdom Fungi; phylum Mucoromycota; class Mucoromycetes; order Mucorales; family Saksenaeaceae; genus Saksenaea; species Saksenaea oblongispora. The sequence goes on from JNEV01001329.1 coordinate 95,004, forward strand.
TATCCCGTGTGCATCAAGCCTATTTCTCATCGGTTACCCGAAACGGAAACAAAATAAAGTATCTACATACGACTTCATAGATTTCACATGCACATGGTTTTCAACGTGGGAAAATCAGCGTTCTTTGAAGCGATTCTATTGAATTTCCTCGTGCGCCAGTGTAGATATAATCAATATGTACATTAAATAAAATGCACGCAGCATTATCTGTTAGTATCAAGTGTCCGATATCCGAGTTATCAGTGGGATAATGGTAACATACTCTAAACACCATCTGCTGGAACAACTGTAATGTATAAAAGACAGTTTGCTTTTATGCGTGTGCTGTTGATTATAGAGCCTTGAAAACACTACAGCTATAGCCCCTAAATGCCTATAAATGTAACTGTTATCGGAACAATAGTAGTCATGATACTATTCTGAGTACTTCGTGCTTGTAAAGCTTATTTTTATCTTTGAATATGCAGTGAACAAGGATTTAAATTCGTGGACTAGGGTCCACTTGTAGAGTGTTGCGCTGTATTTGCTCTTACCATATAAAAACAACCCTCATACAAGTTGCAAATCCTATTGGTATTCTCAAGAATTCGTAGAAGACTTACGCACTTAAAGTAAGCATGTAGAGACACTGCACAACCTCCAAGAATAAAAAGTATTTAGGAAGCATCATAAGCATGTCTTGACCTTTATTGAGCTTTTTCCTCGCCATTGACAGGTCTAACACCGACAAGATACCATTGTGCAACTTCATCTTGGTTAAGTCAAATAGACTTATCGCGGGGTGTGTCTGTTGAAGCCATTTAAAGACTTTATAGGCAATAGAGGTCTAGACCGTCCGATATAAACAATATCTTTGTTGCATGCATGATGCATACGACCAACCTGGCAAAATCTATCTATAATGAAACAGATAGCAAACGCTTGTACACTCAAGAAGTGTTAAAAGAAACACACTGCCCCTACTTCTAATTATTATTATTGGTAAGCTTTGGAAACACGAATAAAACATTCTCCTGTTATTCCCGTACACATCAACCGTTTCCTTGACAAAAAAAAAGGAATTGTCCCTCAAACCCTTTCCGTGGATCTACAACAAGAAATAGATTTTTTTTTACCGCGTATTTGTACACGGTTCAACACCCCTTCTTGGGAAAACTATTCAAAAGTAGCAAATAATGTTGAGAAAGTGACCCATGCATAGTTGGTAAACCACATAGAGTATATGTGCAATATGACAAACATTTGATAGATGCAGGAGGATAATGTTCCTTGGAAATAGTATACGTGGATCCAGCAATTCCACCGCATAACGAAAGCAGTACCCCACATTCAATATTCTAAGGTATGATGCTTGAAATATACTTTTAGAAGTACTTTACGACGTGTCCAGTAAATTTTGAGTCCGTAAATATGATGCTTATTCCGCTGCTAGTCATTCTAATCAATGCATATATAAATTATTTGTTAAGTCAATAACTAGAAAGACAAAAAGTGGGAGAAGCGGAAAAAGTTGAAATACCTAGCATAAAAATAGCACAAATATTGCCAAGAAACCAATAGCAAAGTGATATTTATCTGTACCCCGCAATGCATCTGAATCAACCCACGATACATCGTTCTTCCATAGAGTTTGTTATTGATGCATTTATTCCTTGGTTCTTTGACGCGTGGTTGAGTTTGTTTCACGCTGCTCCTTCAAATGATGGTATTAAACTTTTAGGTTAGCTGTCTGTTGAACTTTATTCTATTTCCTGCTGTTCCTTCGCCCGTTCTTAGAATGGGAATTAAGACACATTCATCCTTTCGGCTGTTCTGGATCGAATGCATACTTATCGTGCATTTACTTCGAGATAATGGTTTAACTTGGCACCTGTGTTTGCATGACAAGTCACTGAGCTATCATGTGAAGTGAAATAATTCTTGGTTGACATACTATAGATACATATGGTTAGGTCAAATGCACACACAGACAATGAATTGTAAACCTCTTCTATTTGATATGGAATTGGATGATGTAAAGTATCCAAGAAGATTTACAATTTACACAAAACGTTTCCTAAAAGCATGCACGATCGTCGCCTCCATGAAGCGGGCGGGTTCCTCCGGGTCTCCATTTTCTTTGTGGTCGGGACCGCATGCAGAGAAGTATTAGAAAGAAATGGGAGATGACAAGCCCAACCGAAAGGTAATAGGAGAGAAACGAAGAAGGGGCTCGAAGATACTTTAATACACTCTACGTACTTTAGGTGACGGCTGAGCCTTGGAGCTGCCTGGTTCTGTCTTTGGAAATTTGCATGGATTTTGATTTGACTTTTTTGACATTGAGGGGTTCTCATGTGTGGGAGTTGAAACTCTAGGCATCCAGACCTCCATTCCGCCTGATTTATTTTGAGAATGGGAGTACTTCTGGTCGGTATTTGGCCGATCCCCTTGAAATTGGCTCGCTATAACCAACTTATTCTTTAATGAATCAAGGTGGCAACAAGAATAGTAAATTCAGGGGACCTAGCCTTCCCCTCCTTTTCTTCTGGTAGAGCCCCTCTATCCTATTATTCTTGCGGGCAGTAGCATTGACGAATAGATCTCGTTCGACTTTCAGGTATAAAAAGGATCCTTGTTTTTGTCATTTTTCCTGACCTATCCATCACAAATAACCAAAAATGAAGCTCACTTCCGTTCTCGCTATCGTTGCTATCTTCGCCGTTGCCACAGAAGCTGCTCCCTGGGGACCTGGCTGGCGAAAGGCTCACGGTTTTGACAAGGATGGCGATGTCCGCCAAGAAGCTCACCATATCGGTGACGAAGGATCAAGCAGCGGCATTGTAAGTGTTTCATACAGCGTAGAAAAAGAACAAAACTGATTAGTAAATGAATAGGCCAATGGTCTTCTTAAGGCTGGTGTTCTTAACAACAACAAAAAGCACTCCTCTGTTTCCCAATCTATCGAATAATACCTTATTGCAAGAACTGTACACAGATGTGATAGATTTTGTAGTGACAATCGATCCTAATTTATAATAAACGCTACGCCCTATCTGTGAAACACATGATAATATTAGCTTACCTAAACGATAAGCGTATCAAGGTTGAGTAGAGGTAACGGTTTCATACTCTCGAGCTTTGCAAACAAATGATGCACTTGCTGCGCATGATATACCAATTGTCTCGACCTGATCTGCAACGCATGCTAAAATGTCACTCGTATTGCCAGCATAAAATTCGGAGCAGAGAGCGTAGGGTCAATCCTACTAGGTGATTCTGAAATTATTACATATTTCTAGCTGAGAAAGCGTGATTACTGCTAATTACAGCCAAATCTTATTCAATCCGCACAGCCAAGACGTAGATTCCATGAAAAGGGATGATATCTAAAAATATAACTTTTACCCGCTATTCAATGTATGCGGAAGTTAGGATAAACAATCACTCTGATAAAAGAATTATCTATCTTGTAACGTCCAATTTTTTTTTTCAGAAGACTGCAAAACCCCAATAATCAGATGTTCAGAGCACACGACAAGGTGTTGTCAAAATGATTAATGGTTCAAGAACATGTTGCTTCCAAGGTTTTGTTGCCTTGCAAACATGCTTAGGGAATTTTCTAAACAACGTTTGCTCACAATACTGGCTTAATAAAACCTAGACTCCGTTTTCTGGACTCCACAGAAGAAATTCAGTCAACATCCGTGTGAACTTCATCAATGTGTTAGAACAAGCATTATTATACCAAGTACTACCGGATTTATAAAAATGAGAACGGATTTTAGCCCATTAAATGATATAGAAGAGCACATTAGAACAATTTCGTCTAATATTAGAATTGTCTCTGCTATTCAGACTCCTAAAAATCTTTTTTCCGACTGTTTTGCCATCACTTTAACCTTATTCACGTCAATATTTAGAGGCGATTCTTCGTGTGAATTCCCCATCAACCACTTAAGATACTATGATAAGTCAACTTCTATCCTATTCTTGACTAAATCTCAATTAAATATTAAATGCTTATATCTAAAAACATGTGGTATATGAGTGAGTTTTCTTGTTGAAGCCTGTCTTTGAGTTATCAAACTACAAGTATGGATAGACAAATTAATAGCAATGATATGCATCCGTCCATACTAATATTCTACGATCTTGACAGTAGGAGGTATCACATCATTTTAATATTGCTACAAAATATGTCGCCATCTGATAAGGGGTAGATATTTCCTTCTTTTTTTTTTTTTTTGAGAGTGTGCACACCCGAGTTCATCATACCATGGGAGAAATTTAAATACCCATCTGTGTACCTTTCACCGCAGAAGACAAAATTTATTTTTGTTGCATTACGCCAACTTAGATGTGATACGATATAAAAAGCATAGAGCACTATGCAGCTTGTCTCATCTATAAACATGAATAAATACCATGATGGTATGGAAGTTGCGTGAAAATATTGTATTTGCGATTGTGTTTGAGTGTTGCGTGTTATTCTTTTATCCATATACAAAATTAATTCAAATTATGCTATAGAACACCCGTTTCTGATAAAAAGAAGTTACACTGGAAGTGGTTTCCTATATTGTCGTCGCACGTAAACAAACAAGAATGCAGTAAGAGAAGATAACATGTCATTAGAGTAAACAAATATTTTACGCGACTATCCTAACGCCTATCAACCCAAGTAACATATTTTCGAAGTAGCATCAATGTTTTTTGGTCGGTTGTTAAATCAGCTGCATTGAAACTCTTGCATCCCATGCGCTACTGTTACACGATCAAAGCTTTACAAATGATAAGAAAAAGGAATGTTCCGCTATGTCTGCCTTTTTCTCCTAAACTATTTAAGCTAACTGAGATTTTTATCGTATGTTATGATGACATCTACTGCCTTTATATTTACTCAGTATTTTGGCCGACATGGAAATTCTGCATTAATTAGCTTAATTTTCCATACACAGATCCCTAATTTCCTATAGAGAATGACATATGCTATTGGATTGGACTCATGTGATAACCATTGGTCTTATTGTTGAGGGCAGGAAATATTGCTACGATATTCCGTCAAAAACTTTAACTTTACAGGATCATAAATAATATACTTAAAGCAATCGGTCTTAGCCGTGGAACAAGCTTTTCTTATATTTGTCATGCTATTACGGGGCCTTCACTTTGCTATAATTTTTGTGAGAAAATCCATTTTATACGCCTTGTAATACTCTTCTTGTAATTGCTGTATCGAACTAACGATGCACGTAATTCTAAGAGCCACCGACATATTAAATGGGCTGTCATATAGAATCACTACAGTATCACTACAGTGTCACTGACTTAAAAACTGTGTATCGTAGCATTTGCTGTACCATCGTTAGCAGTAGAGGATCAAAGTCATGAGCACCTGTACGTCCCCTTATCTCGCAGAAGAACGTTGAAAGGGTATATTTTCGGGTTGGCCAGGTGTAGACAGCAGTAAGATGAAATATAAGAGATTTCGGTAGGGAGCACCAAGATGTAAGGTTATAGCGGTTTCCAGTTAAAAAGAGTAACAATAGAGTAGCGGTAAGTTCGAGTTTAGTGAGCACCAGGTGTGGTTTTGAGTCAGCACCAAGACTATGGGATATCTCTCGGTTTTGAAAGATAAAAGAGGAGAAGAAGAGTAAATAGTTCTTGAACACTGAGTATAACGGGTGTTATATAAACTCTTGATGGGTTCTGTTAAAATAAAAGAAAAGAAATCTGATAGTTAGTAAACTATGAGTGTGATTACCTGAGATCTCGTGTTGGATCGTATGTGTAATCAAAGATGGGTGCGGATAATAAGATAAATCCGTAAAAGAGAATAAAATAAAGAGAACAAAAGTAGAATCAAAGTCAAATGTGATATAGCGGGATCTGTGCCGCGGGTGTCAATGGATCAAAATAAAAAGTCAAAGTAGAATCAGAGATAAAAGAAAAATAAAAAGGGTTATCGGTGGTTTCTTGAGATAATAACCAACGGAAGTGCAAGGAGACTTGTGTGTGTCTTGATATTCTTGAGAGCACCTTGGCTTGTGCTTGAGATTTGAAAGCGGGCAACTTTGGCTTTATTTGTGTTAACCTGATGTTTTATTCATCGAATAGAGGGGGTATTTATACAAAATTGATAGATACTGAATAGGAAATAAAAGATGAGACGGAGAGAGAGATGGAACAGTTAAAAGAACTTGAGATGTCTTTGGCTCAAGCTACTTAGGTTGCCTCATGTTTATGCACTTGGGTTGCCTCATGTTTGATGTACTTGAGTTGCCTCGTTTTCGTAGCACTGTGACTAGAAATTTATCAGTGGCAGTTGTGACAGTTGATTTCGGTAGTATGGCGGCGGCAGTCAAATAGTAGCGGGCGGTAATAAAGTGGGTAGCGGCGGTAGTAAAATAAGTAGCGGCGGCATTGAGATTGATAGTAACGATATTAATCTTTTGTATGGCGATAATTGCTTTCTTTCTTTAGCCTTTTCTTTGTAATGTTATTTAACACCTTCCGTTCTTTTTCTGTCATCCCCTGTTTTATTCTCCTTCTTGCTAATGTATAATAAAAAAAAAGATAAAATAAAAAAAGACCGTAGCTACAACGTAATTCATTTCTCGAGTATCTCTTTCTTTTTTCTGCCACAGAAAAAACTGACCAGAAAGTTGCAGAAAAACTACGCGGATAGATGCATTGTACTCCAATCCTATATGTAACCTTGTCGAGAGAACAATATGTGATACATTTTCATTTTTCGATTTCCTAATATGATCGTCTTCTGTGAAATGTCTATGTAGCCAGTTTTGTATACAACGCAGTCGAATGCTTGAGTGCATGAGCTTTGCATCCGTAGATATGTGAAGTACATCATATCTCCCATGAAATATATACAGACTTTTTATTGGAAAGGATACTCGTATTACCTCTTGCGTATACGCTCTATTGTTCATATCCCGGCAAAAAAAAAGTTTACCGCGACGAACATTATAGCATCCTCATACTTTCAAAAAAAAAAAAAAAAGGTTGTACACACAGAAAATGTACGTGTAACTGAGCTCCAACTTTTTGCGTGCCTAGCCAGGGACCGCTGTGTTGCCTTGCTATTTTCAGTTGTCCCGAGACAGTAAGAAACACTGAAACCATTTTAAGCTCCCGAACATGTCACCTTGGAATTGGAATTTTTGATTCGACTTGCAGCTTTGTTCTCGGCATAAATACCGCTTCATGCGAGCTTTGTTTCGGCAGGAAATGAGTTGTAACATAGAATGAAATTGGTCACATTTGTCGTTCATAGTTTGTCGCCACCATCCGAAGAAGCATTCAATGCTTCTATAGTTTGTCACATCTCATTAGAGTATCTCTCTTTGCTGCAATACGCAGTATTACATTTTTCGGCGCTAAACATAGCAGGATGCATTTATTTGCATTTTCGTGTTTAAACTGTAAACCATTATATTGCAGAAAACAAGCTTTCACAATAAGTTAGTTATATGGGATGCCTAAAGCTCCAAAATCTATATTGCTTTTGATCGCTACGACTAGAGAGCACAGAAGGGAAAGGATGTTCCAGGCAGTCGCAGCAGAGAATTGCGTTAATATTCACAACAAAAATGAACTGGTATTAGCGGCGCTGTTTTTTAATTAGCTATGGTTCAATTGAACAACAAATGTTCTAGAATCTACGTGGATTGGCCATTTTTTCATCTTTATGGCCATTTCAAGATCTCAGGGATAATATCTTGATCCCAACCATTGCAAGCATCATATTGGTCCTGTCGAGTACAGAGCTCTTGTACATCGGTAGCGGCCCATTTGTCCATAGTTGTCATGGATGCGCCAAGAAGCTCGTTGACGTATGCCATGACACTGGGATCGCGTGGAATTCGAGCATTGCCATTAGCGACCAAGGCTTTCTGAATAGACTCCTTCGCAGTATCAGAAAGTAAGCGGAACAAGAGACCACTACCAGGGGCAGTAGCCTCTTTTAACTGGCGTCGGATACGATAAACAATACGCTCTTTAATCTGCGAAAATTATGTTAAAGACTATATTTGTCTATGACAATATAATTATAACAACTTACATCATCCAAGAAGTGGCAGATCGAAGGTGGATTTCCACAGATATAGTCCATCTTTTGACCTTCATCAGTAGCTATCAGTATCAAGTGAGGATTTAACTATGTACTCACATTCTTCAAAGGTCCAGCTTTCACCAGGTGGTGGCATCTTTCTGGTGAGACGACGTGGGTTATTGCAATCCCCCTTGAATGGATTTTCTTCAGCAAACATGACTTGGAAGATTCCATCTTCGAGCGGATTTCCGGTAGCTTCGATCACAAAACGCTGCAGAGCATTTTGGAGATCGCTCTTTACTGTTTCTCGGAAGGCACTTTCAGGAGCAAGAACCTGAAGTTGTGGAGGTACAGGCACATCGTTGTAGTCATTTGTAAGAGAAGATTCTATGTCGTTCACGGCGAGTTGAATGACAGGGGCATACTGTTCCGCGAAAGCCTTAGCCAAGCCTCGGCGACACAATGGCTCACAGGCCCAGACACTGGTTGCAAAAAGAAGTAATGAAAGACCGAACTTTACCATCGAGTTATGATGATGGTTATGCAAATGTATGAATGAAATAAAGAAAGAGAAAGAGGAAGAAGGGGCTTATAAACTAAAAAAAAGTATATAGAAAAGCTGTGTTAGCGGTGCATTTTGGTATCAGCAAATAGGTTTAAAAAAAGTAACTTCCGAAAAGAAAAAAAAAAACTAAAAATGGAATAAAATTCAACCACTGATTTCGCACGCAGTAAAGGCCACTATGCTTTTTCTTTCTGAATAGTCGGGATTCATTTACAACTACATATATTTTGGAGATCATGTAAACGTGCCATTCGGATATCCTTCGCAATCTGTGCAACGCCGGCTAGTTGTCGCCGGTAAACCATGGTGACAAGTTTCCTTTCGTGGCATGTGCCACTACGGACAGAAATTCATTGTCATATCACGGATAGGATGTAGGTCGCAATAACATACTCAGCAGAAAATATGCAGTCATCATACATACAAATGGATAGGTAGGGCAGATCGGCTTATAAGATAATCTAGGTTTTCTTAAGCAGGTTGATTTCGATTTAAGTTCTAAAAGCGGCAACAGTTATGGTATATTACAGGTAAGGACAAGCAGTGGTACAATCTAAAGCTTTCTAAGTTGTTTATGTTCAGAGGATTTTCTGTAGAGATTTTCATCAAGGTAGTGCGCTATGTCTAGAAAAAAAAAGTTATCACCTGTTTTGTACATTTTTGAGATGTTGTACCTGCACATTGCATGTCACTAGTGAAGACAAGAATCCCTTTCGCTACTTCTTCTGGCAGCTGTGATGATGCTGTGCCTGGTGGAATTATCACAGTAGGTATTCTCCCCCACCATTGTTCGGGTTTTAATTGAGGTAACCATGTACTGAGCCGCTTTGCCATTTCCATTTTGTTAATGCTGGGATCGATCGATAACAACGGATTACGTAAAATCAGTGATGGGGCCCATTTCGTTGTTGTCTCTGACAGATTTTGCTGTTGGTATAATGCGTCTGCAAATTCCTGTGTAAGAGAGCGATGTTTCTGTGATGGGGCTGGTTGTGACATAATCATAGCATCCACAGCATCCTTGTCTGACTGCATAATATCAATATTTAGCTGCTGGCAGAGGTTGAAGATCGATCTCGCAGTAATCCATTCTGATGCATCGCGATCAAATACACCAATAGCAACACGCCCTCCATTACGTTTGCCATAAAAATTGATTCGTATGGTTGACTCATTTGTTTTGGCGCTTTTCTTGTGCGAGACAGGGTTCAGTATGGCATGAAGCTGCTGTAGTGATTCTGCATTCACTTTCTTCTTAACAGGATCATTATTGAAGAAATCTGGATGAGTTTGTAACATCAAACGTTTGAGATATGGCTTTAATAGTGTATTAGCCCGGCTGGCCTGGCGACTAGCCATGAAGTGAAGAAGAAAAAGTTGCAACTGAAATTTTAAGCGTCACACCCATAGGATTATGCGCCGTTTAAAACATCTGCGCGCATTGGACAAGTTGGATTGAAACACCTTTTTGTGTCAAGATCTCTTAATGCCACAAGCAGATGCATTGCATTAAAATATCCTCGGACCAAAAATACACTTGTATTTTCTTCTTCGCCTCATAGAGACACATCATACTTGCTGTAAATGATAACCATCCTAAGCGCACAAAAATCTCTAGATGTTCTTTTTTTGTTTTTTTCACTTGACAGTTTGTTTGTTACTCGATATGTTACGTACTTGATCCGAACTGCTATGTCGGTATGGTGCCACCCATCATATCTTTTCAACTTTGTGGATATTTATTATTATTAACAGCTTGGAATGCTGTCCAAACATTCCCTTCCATCAACTTACAGAAATTGCTCATCTCACATTGGCCCGCTACATTAAGCTAATAAGAATCCAATCACCACAATCATCTCGTATATCTTTTTCAGAAGCAACGGTACCGCCGGAAAATTGAATTCCAATCATCAACGATATACTTCGCCCCAGGAAAACTTCTTTCTGCTGCGCCGTTCATAGGCTCGTTTTGTGACTAAAATTGTGCAACCAAGGTTAGTACGAAAAGCGGAAGAAATTGACTTTTCTCCTTAGTGGTTATTGTCGAAGATACTATGTTCGATCTTAAGATGAGTTTGGGTTTGTAAGAAGTAAAGTTTAGAGCGGTGAAAGTAATCCAGGGACGGTGATCCGTGTGAAATCTGTCTGCATAATAGTGATAGTTCTGAATATACTATATTTGTGTGACATTTTATACGAGCATACAAGGTATTACATGAGTCTTATTAGTCGCTAATTTTCCCCTTTTTCGGAAACCATTTCTACGACGTGATCCTCCGTCAACGTACTGTGGACTGTTTACGTTATTGTAGAGAATTTTTTACTGTGTCTAGCCATCTCACTGGCACAGTGACACTATCAGCAAGTTCTCAGATTGCCCCGATCATTTGGTCCTATAGCTAACGCAGGGTGGTGATACTGGTGGTATTGCCCACTACGTGACACCCATGCTCAGATATTGCCAATCTACAGTTTCGCGATGTACAGCTTTAGTACCGCGACGTTTATAACGTATTCTTTCAAGTGAACCACAGAGACAATATCGAAAACAGGATTTCCAAGAGTAAAGCACTGTTCCTGGTTATTATTTTAGAGTTATTCGTTAAGCAGACGACTGAGCTGAGGAAGACTTGAAAAAAAGAAACACAAGCTATTTTTCTCATCCATCGAGTTAGACGAGAAGCACAGCTTAGTTGCCGGCGAAACCATAACAAATTGGATAGAAATTATGATCGCAATGGTTGTAATGCATACAGCTGAATACAACCGTGTGCTGTATGATCCGCAACAAGCGCAAATGCAATGTTGAAAGGTTAAAATCCGTCCAAACTGGAGTCTAAGCAGCAATGTGTTTGAAAATGCTAATGTTATCCAAGAACTGTAAACGGATAAAACCATTTTTCTACGCATATCGGACAAGGCAACCATATCTGATGACAGAATAGGAGCAACTGAGTATCTAGTTACCTCGAAGTATCTAATCATATTCGTTTACGTAATGCTGGGTTGTGTCAAAAAGAAGTACGGACTGTCTACTATGCTTTTGTACTTCTATGGGTTTTTAGTATCAAAGGATTCTTTGGATATCCCAATCCTGGATATAGTCTATAATCTGTTATACGATAAACAGACATTTAAAGGAATGGTAATGTCGATAGAGCATGTTCCTGAAAATAAATTATGAGCGTGTAAGAAATCCGGCTGAACTGAATAAATCAAATGATGTGACAGAAACTCTATGCGAGCGGACGCTGTTAGGCGATTATGTGGAAGAATATAATTATACTTATTTATGTGCTATAGAGTCTTATTGTATAAACTATGGATGCGATATTCTTAATGTAAGTACCCTTGATTAAAGTAGGTAATGATTATCACTGAGTACAAGCTGGTACACATTTCAAACTCTGTGCGTACCAACCTCAACGGTATGCATTGAAGGCAGACCAAATCATAACGTTGATTTTATGATACTTAAATATCTGCAAATCTACCGTGTAGTCGTCAGTACTCAAATGATAGTTGACAAACAAAACTGTGATGATGCTTACTTGTGGTCAGATTCTCCAAGTCGGACGCAGAACCGCCAGCGTCGTGAACTAGCATTGCAATAGTCGGCTTATTGACACCCTGCTTCTGATTGCTCGGCCAATTGTAATGCTTGCACCAAAGCACAACTTTCATCTTGTCACTTTTAATAGCGTAGAAGTAAAATCTTGCTTTCTGGTGCACTGCTGACACGCGCAGCAGACTTCACTCAGAGAATTGCATGCTTAGAAAGCATTTTCTCAGTAGGTAGTTGAGTGCAATTAAATTATGTTATCGTTTGCGTCGATTTCATTCTCGTATTGCGATGATAGTACCAAGGGTCACAATTTGTATGATTGTGATGGTTCAGGTGCAAAAGAGCGGACAAAAGGAAAAAAAACCTGGTTGATGGTGAAGACGTGTCGTAAGCATAATTCAAAGACCGCTTTATACTCATCAAGCATAACCGAACACCGTCTTTCTTTATTCCTTCCTTTTTGATTCACGCGACATTTTTTAACATGCAACAAGCATCTATAAGCTCGTCCGCAGGAAGATCTACTGCTGTGTCTACTGAAACTGGATATATTGTTGTTCGGATCGATCCTAGCATTCATGTCGTAGGGCTGTAAGTCGATTTTAGTTGCTATTAGATCAAATGCTCCCTTTGTCATGTTTCCTACGCGAAAAAAGCTAAAGAATGCAACACTAACGCCAGTACATGTTGTGTGTTGTTTCGCTACGAATACGCGCATTCTCCTCTTTCCCCCTTTTTTTTTCCTGTAATAGGTTCCCTAACCAAGAAGTGGCTTATGCTAACGCTTTGATACATCAAATGCAAGCTGTCGCAGAGAGCACTGAGCACTGGCCTGTCAAGGAGATTCGGAAGCGACGAGACGCCCTCGCCAATACCTGCCGCCGAGTGGAAGCAATGAAAATTTATCGGGATCGATTTGAATATTTTTGCAACGAGACCAGCGCCCTTTTCCGTTCACTATGTCCTACAAAGCATGAAGTTCATGCTTTATCACTTCGACAGACATCTACGATGGTGAATGAATTAATTTTTGATACCGCACTCCATAGCCTGGTGGATGCATTTAAATCAGAATCAGACGACGAGGAAGAAGACATTGAAGGCGAAGGACGGGAGGAGGAAGATATTGAAGAAGAAGAAGAGATCGCAGAAGAAGAAGACGAAGAGGAGGAAGAAGATCAAGAGGAAGAAGGAGAGGAAGAGGAAGAGGAAGGCGAAGGCGAAGGCGGAGAAGGAGAAGAAGAAGAGGAAGAGGAAGAAGTAGAAGAAGGAAGCTCAAGGTTAGATGAAGCAATGCAAACTGGCGAAGAGGATGCAGAAGCAGGACATGATACTGATGAGTCACAAAATGATGAATCAGAAGATATCGAAGAATCGGAGGATCTGTTAGAAGACGAATTTGATGACGATATCGAAAATGAAGATGATTCACGTGAGGTTCCTGAGAGTCTATCCCGAAAGCGGACAGGATTAGATGAAGACGAAGAAGATATAGAAGAAGAAATTGAAAATGATAGCAAAGAGGTTGGGCATGAGGAAGAAAGGCATGGCGCACCATCGAAAGCACAGGCAAGGCCCAATGACGTGAATGACGATATAGAGGAAGAGGATCTCGAGGTTGAGGATGACGAAGATATACACGATATTTCTCTACCTAGGAAACGAGAGAGATCTGACGACGAAGAAGAGGAGGACGAGATTGACGATGATGTGGATGAGCTGAACGAAAACGATGAGGAAGAAGATGCCGTTGCGAAACGGCGCCGAACTACGGATGATTGTTCATAAAATCCTCTTTTCACTACCCTTCGTAATAGTCACATTTCATCTGCATAAATGATCTTTTTTAAAAACAAAAAACTGGAGATTCTATCGAGTAGTAGCCTCGAATAACAGGTCCATTTACCAAAGATATAATAACGTTATGCGCGGCAAGTTCTGATATATGATCTTTGCTTTCGTGATCACCATATGTGCATGGTTGGTTGAAGGCGAAACCCTTTAATTTTATCAACATTGTTTTTAGTAAAAATACATGATTTTGTTTAAAAGTGCAGGTGATAGATGACAGGTTTGTTTTTTGATTAGAGTTTCATCAGGACACGGTTCTTTGACGGTCTTTGTTTACTTCTCTTGATGGCCCAATTTCGCACAAAGCCAAGAATAATGACACGTTCCCAGATGATATTGGCAAGGCAGTTTGCTAAGATGAAGCCCCATAATTTCCAGCGGAAATCTCGGGGAAGGACGTTGTGACCTAGTGGTGAATTATATGGCTCAATATGCCAGTCAGGGGTTGGGTATCCAAGCTTTTCGAGCTCAGATGATGTACCACAATTAATACGGAACTAAAGAAATAAAGCGTGTTCAGGATAAGTCTGGCTTTCCCTTCGTCAAGTAACTTACAATACAGCTGTAAGGGTTAGGGTCTGCCAACGTCATATAGCTGGTGCTTGTGAAAAAGCAAGCCCAGATAAACACAAGAATGTAGTTGCGCCACCAGGATTGTCGGAAGACGGAGCCGAAATTGACGATGGCTCCACTGTTGAAAAATTGGAAGATGATCACTAGCGAGATCACCTCTGCTTCATAGTTGTCACCAAGGAGCCACCATTTGGCAGAATCAATGGATGAACTATCGAATTCATTACATATGAACCAATCTTGTTGGAAGAGCCACACGACGCTGGCGACCAAAAACCAGAAGTTGATGAAAATGACACCTAAACAAGAGGCCAGGGTATAAAAACCAAGAGGTTTTGCGGTGGGACGAGATGGTCCCAATGTTTTGGCAGGACGGGCTTGGGTGATTGCAAATGTCATCGTGGTAGTAATAAAACCTAGTGATCGACTTCAGCAAAAAGAACAACACGTTCTCTTTGTGATAGATGCTTACCATCGATTGTAATCCAAATCGGCTGCGGTGCGATGACAGTGAAGTAGAACATGATTAATTCCCAGAATGCCATACTTTCACCGTAAAAGATCAAGAACTTGAAGTTGGCAAAACTCGTTGCAAGAGCGGAACGTCCTTGACGCAGGAGTTCTACACACTGCATGATCGATCTACAGCATCTTTAGTTGATCATCCTTTTTCTTCCTTCAAGCGTCCTAAAGGTTTACCTATTACTGGTACTGAATGGGGATACTATAGACGCTTCTGCTTCTGATAATGCAAGGCCCACATGCGCTGCTCGTAAAGCGCCACAGTCGTTGCCACCATCACCACACATAGCTGTGACACCCTTCTCCATGTGTAACTGGACGCACTGAACCTTGTTAGAAGGAGTCATTCGTGCAAAAACTCGCGTCATTAGCAAATATTTGCGCATTGTTCCGCGAGAAATCAACTCCTCAAACGCACGACCCGTTACTGCAAGTTCGATAGGGCATTCATGTTCTTCGCATGTGGAAGAAGCCAACAATTCGTCCACATTCACTTGCTCCTTCGAATCCACATCATGCCAGATAACAGCACCATCCACGAAATCTCCTAGGAGTACGCGCTGGTGGGGCTCGATCATCCCGCACTGGCGTGCAATAAAGATTCCTGTCAACGCAGTGTCTCCTGTGATCATGACGACACGAGTGTCACCACCTTTGAGTTCCTTAATCGCGTCTGCAGTGTCATGCTTGAGCATGTTTCGGAACAGAACGAAACCGGCGAAGTTGCAGCCTTGTTCCATCTCGTCGCGACTCATCGTCTTGATCTGATCCATGGTGATATCTTGCCCTAATTGGCCAAGATCGCGATGAGCCATAGAAAGCACGTAGCAACCCTCTTGCGCATAATCAGCCGCCACCTGGTCATAACAGGATGGGATCGATTCAGGACGTGATAGTTGTTTGATACGTTCGAATGAACCCTTTAAGAACACGTGAATGTGGTTTGTTGCTGGGTCAAGCACAGCTACAGACTGCGACGCACGTGCGTGAACAAACTCAAACCGCCGAACCACGTGTACAAGGGTTTTCTTATCTTCTGGCGAAGCGGCTGGAGGTTGAAGTGTGTCAAGGTAGAGGGGGTCGGCAGCTGGAAGAAGTTCCCATTTCATAGCATTGAAGGATTCGATATCCACCGGGTTGCCAATGAACTGGTCATGAACCTTGGCTACAGCATGGCATGTCGCAATACCCATCGCTAGCGTTTTCTCGATTTTGAGTGGGTCTTCTTCACGTTCACCAAATGCGGTGTTTTCCTTAGAGGGTGCGGGGACGCCACCGTAAAACTCGAGACCTTCACGTGTCAGTGTCCCGGTCTTATCGAAACAGAAGATACGAACTTTCCCGGATAAGTTGATGCGGGGCAGATCGATACACAAAATTTTCTTGGAACGGAGTCGCGCTGCACACACACTTTGGTTAATTGTGAATGCCGCTGGTAACAAAGGCGAAAAAATCTCGGACATGACGAATACACCGTAGTACCAACTTGTGATGTTTCCGCGACCCATCAAATATAAGGTCAAGCAGAAAGCAACAAGACCCCAGATCAAAAGAATGGAAATAGCCACCTTTAGATGCTCGTTGAAGATAAAGCTGACGGGGGAAGGGAAAAGAATCTTGTGAATCAGCATACCCTTCTCACTTGTAATGCCTGTTCGTAGTGCTAATGCACGTACTCGCTTGTCGTCGCCACTGGATGCGTCTGGCGTTGTCTGGGATACAGTCGTACCGGCGAACAAAGTATTCACCTTTCCTGAACCCATCATCTCGTACGAATTATCGTTGTTGGGAATAGGGAACTTTCGAATTGGCATGGCCTCACCAGTCAATGAAGACTCATTAACGACAACAGTGCCCGATAAGATCACAGCATCACACGGGATAAGTGTATGTTCTTCGACTTCGAAGACGTCACCGGGTACAAGATCGGCGCTCGAGATGTCTTGGTTCCACTTGCCATCGCGCAAGACACACACCTTCGTCTCATGCTCCGCCATTGCTTTGATTCGGTACTCGGCTATCAAACGCAGAATAACACGGATAAATGCAGCAAGAAGGATAATGCACGTCTGTACAAGACCCATCTTAAAGTACTGGAAATAACTAGTATCAACACGTTAACTTAACTATACTCTTGCGCGCTTTTATCAAACTCAATACTTACTACCACACCCACATACACATGAGCTGGTAAAGATAAATAAATGAACTGAACCTGTACAAAACTAGTTAGAATAAATTCGGAAAACAGATTATGAAACCTTACTCTTGGATGATCGCTACCGGCACTGAAGGCACCTTGACGCGAATCAAGTTCGGACCAAGCAGACACTGGCGGCGTACCGCTTCTTCCGAACTGGTACCTTCAGCCCAGCTACATAGCTTTTGATGGGTGGATCCAAGATCGAATTCGTATGGTTCAAACCGGCTTTTGGCTGAATTATAGACATATCGCATACATTGATATTCAAAATAACGAGGCTGATTCTCAGCTTGATGCACTGCGCAAGTTTCGACCATGATATCCAATCTGATGATGAACGAAAGGCGGTGAATCATTAGAGACCAGCGGAGTGGAAATCTTACCCCAAGCGTTTTGTTGCGCGTTGTTCAGCTTGGCGGAGTCTTGCAAGCCACTTGCTTCCATCATCCAAGAAGACAATCTCTTCCTGTCGTCGCTCAACTTGAACGAATGGGCATTTATGGGCATAAGATTCAATGCGAAAGTAATTTCGAAGACGTTTCCGACAGAACATAACGAGACAGAACCAAGCTGCAGCAATGTGCCATACGGCAGTGAAAATCTTGGACGACATATCGGATGACAAAAACACTTCGAGGGGTGTCCCTGATAAAGTTCCATCTGTGCAACAATGAAAAATATATCGTAGTAAGTGATACAAATGGTCATCTGAGCGTCAATTCAAACTTACAATAATCGCTCACCAAACAACCAAGAAAAACCAGGAACAATAATGTAACGACGACGACCGATCCAAAGGCGAAGAATCCAAAAAAGTCGTTTTTAAATCCACGAAAACGTAGCTTCTCCGATTCTTGGATTGTACTGGAATAGGACGACCCGTCCGATTCGTTGCGTACGCCATTTTTATCCATTTCTTTCAGGGTATCTTTTTCTCCGTCGGCTATAACCCTCGACTCAACGACCTTCGATGACGCAATGGATCTATGAAATGTGGCCTCACGTGCCATTTTGTAGATGTGCCACAGCGCAATCAGGACAGCTTCAAATCCCATCAACGTCCACGTAGCAGTCCACATAGGTTCTCGGAACGTGAACGTAGGGTCAGGGGGAGGAGGGCACTTGGCCCAGATAGAGGAAACGTTGAAGGTGCCCCACACACCTACAGCAGAAGCGTTGAGTTGCGCGGCAGAAGCACAGGTCTGCTGCGTTTGCTTATCAACTTGGCGCGGATCGAAATGCGTGATGTTCACGAGCTGACCAGCAGCACACGGAACATAATTGCTGGGTGCATTTGGTTCGCCGCAAGTGCATGCGTTGTCGATGTTTTCGCAACTTCCATGGCACGCTCCGTCGCCGCAGAAAACTTGACCTGGAGGACACGTAGGGGCCAAAGCAGGAGGACATAAGTTATGGCTCGTAACGCATAGAAGAGGGCAGGCTACATTGTATTGTGGGCGTAAAGGACAAGCTTGGCCGTATCGGTCATAATCATTGGCTATCAAAATAAGGTGAGTTTCACCGAGTTCTACCGCGATTAGGTCTCCTTACGTATTTCGAAGACTGGAAGAGCCTCGACGTCCACGCCTACGAGCACTATGCAGAGCGCACCTAGGATCGAAGCGATTCTCATAGCTTCGACGGGAGAAATGCGATAGAAAGTGGTGTGTCGGACAAGTGAAAGGGAGCCGAGAAGAAAAAGAAAACGAAAAAAGATGCGTCGTCACAACTGGTTGTTATAGATTTCATCCCCGCCGATTCGGATCGGGGAACTCCGTTCAAGATCTTGCAAAAGGGTAGTCAAACGATCTACCTATTTTGGTATTCAAAGTCACAACATCTGTGCTCTTGTGTTTCTTCATATTCCAAGCCCGTGGAAGCACAATCATTTGAGGAAAAAAAAAAAAAAAGGGGGGGGAGAAACTAAGCTGAGCTGATAAAAGCATCGGTTTCCGGTCCCACTCGAAAAAAAGTCTAAAATTTTTTTCCAGTGGAGTTTCTTCCCGACGACCATAAAGCAGTCCTCTTGAACAGCCAAATGTACCGAAAGCTTTGATCACCTGTGAATATCATGACCCCATTATCCCGCAAACACAAAAAAATTACATAGATTTAATACAAGTGTAATTAATTTTTTAGCTCTAGTTCTGTAATAGCGAGGCACTTCGATGCAAGTTACTCCTCAAAAGAGGCAGCTGTGTGTAGTCATATCAAAGTTACTCCAGTCTTATCATCTTTGTCGCTCATCTCTCTACTATTTCCCCTGGTTTAGCAGTGATATGGATAGTATATTTATTGGTACCACGTGCTTAAAGAAAATACTCCTTCCTACTTGACACTCTAGCTAGATTACCTGTTATGATCTATCAACATGAATATAGATCAAGAAACCTGTCCCATGCTTCCCCTTTCCTGTAGCTCATCTTTTGATATACTATATAGACATTCGTCTACAGCGAAGTAATTATTAGCGATAGACAGAAGAGCTTGTGAGCTTTAATAAGTATCTTAGCTTCAAAGAAAGGAGCAAACAACACAGAATATAGTTCCATTAGAAGCTTCGAAAACAAGTGTATTTTCTCCTATAATGGAGATGTCTATATCCTTTTATAGTTTATATGGCCGATCTCTCTTTAGCTGATATCATATCACAATCTCGGTGGGCAAGCTTTGAATCTTCAAGGGTTAATTTGGGATGATGAACGTCTTCTACATTTTAGATTCAGCTTTGACATATATTCACTTCCACTATTGTTTGTTTAGTGGTTACTTTACAAAGACTAGTCTGGATTTTATCTACCAGTTGTCATTGTCTTCCTGAAGCTGCTCTTCAAGCTGAGAACTTTATCCATCATATGTGGTCATATTTTATGCCATTAATAATTCTTCTTTCGCGTCCTCTCTAGGAGAGAGTGATAAATTGCAATGTGCACCTAGTTCATCATCGCATCAAAGGGAAAATATGGAGTCTCAGTATACGGTTATAGCTGTTTGACAAAAACTTGTTTATGCCCTATTTCAGACGTACCTTCCTTCTTGATCCATATTTATAGCCATAGCCGTACTTTAAACAATGCTAATACTGCGAATGATTTTGCTAAATATGTTTGCTATCCACATATGGGCGCTTGTCGCCACAAAAGTTGTTACACGATTGTGTAAGAGTTTAGCATTATTGTAGAGCGTTCCAACATTCTCTATCTCAAACATATATATTTTAGTATTGTGTAGACACAAAGTTTGGGAGGGCGCTGTTTTACAATTGGCAGTTGACTGAGACCGAGATACAAATTATGCTTTCATCTGTTTCATCTTCAGCCCTCAGAGCTAGATTAATGCTAAAAAAAAAAAAAAAGGCGGCTCATTTTACAGAAAAATGACATCCTTCGTCATACAAGCATACTCTATGTGATACAGCACTTCACATACCCTGGAACTGACTATATGTGATTTCTGCAACTTTGGGGAGATTTGGGTGCTTGTCTTGTCTAACAGTCAGCAAATTTCTCATGTGTAACTGGTTTTAACAGCAGGTATACCCAATCCCGGCTTTGCATTATTTGTTATGCATGCGACATAAAAATTCCTAAATTATCAATAATGATATCATTGTGGTGCAGTATCTGTAGTTAAAAGTCTATTTCTTCCTCTCTCCTTTCCTTGTTTAGTTTCGTTGCAGTACTGGATTTTGTAAGGCAGTAGGAAAGGATTTAAAAAGGTCATAAAGTCATATAGTTATTGGTATGGCCGACAGGGCAAACTCAGAATGTATTTTTTGTTAAGTAAAAGCTAAGCCAAAATCAACCAAGATTAACTGCTGTATAGTTTTTGATGTTTTTCCAGCTATTAGAAGAAGCTACGTGCAAGGTAAGGAAACTGTAGACGTATACTTTAGGTTAGCTCTTGCTATGATATAAGCGTAACAGTGCATTTACTCACACGCTCTACCCTGTGAGACGACCCATAATCAAATTTGCAATAAAACGCATAAAAGGAAGAAAAAAGGTTAAACAGATAATGCATTGCCAGCTATGAACGTTTTGGAAGAGTGAAGATATCAAAAATGTAAACTTTGCGCATTGCTTAATATAGTAAGCTTAGATCTTCTAAGGTTACCTTGTTTTATAAGATACCAACAAAATGGTCAGAAGCACATTGAGTTGTTAAACATCTGAAGCATAATTACCAAATCACTATTCTTCGATACTAAAATAACCTAGTATCTATAGGAGATCTTTTTTCTGAGACATTAATTGAACCTGTACCCATTTCTCGGTGGCTAACGTTACACCTATCTAACACCTGATATTGCAAGTTCGTTTAAAGTTAGCGACTTTTTTTTTATCGAAGTGGCGCAAAAAGCGCGAAATAGAGGATATATCTGACTACCTACTACGGCTTAGTGCAAACTCCCGAAGCAGATGTAGTTACAAGTATCAAGAAATGCGGAAGACAAACAAGACATAAAATGACGTGTCTAAAATAAAACGACGTCTTTGTAAAAATCGCTCAGTCTTGCTGTACACAAATGATATCAATGGATTTCTGAACTTCAATGGCTAACCACAAGCTCGTTAGTATCATTGAACGTCAACCAACCATAGTCATGAATGAGTAACCCAAGTGTACGTACATAGACTCTTGTGATAGATCCCCTTTCCTTTTTTTTTCCAACAAAAATGACCATGCCCATCGGCCAATCAGGAAGGACGACAAATAGATGGGTTTTCCCGAGATGGGAGAAAAGTTTCTGGGTAAGTGCTATGACGTTTATCTGTACAGGGTTTAGATGGAATCTGTGTGTCTGAAAGTTTATTGGTGCGGGTAATAAAAGCAATCAGTAGATCTCACAAAGCCAATCAGTGTAATGTACGGATATTGATGTCGTTTTCCCATTAAGCAAAATAACTCTCCCGTAATGTTCAGGTAGAGATAACAAATACTCTGAGGTTCTTAGACGATTTTATTATTGGTATGCTTAGGTTACTGTTTGTTGTCTTATAGTAGGTTGTATTGCCCTGAAAATAAAAATCGTCCTTCTTTTGCTATTGCTTTTGATTCGTTCCATACTTAGGAGCACTATTATATTTATGGAAAGGCACCGATTACATTTGTGAGATGCTCTGGTCGCTGGCGTGAACCCCATCAGTAATTTTTCCAGATGGATCTTTCTGGAAATCTGTACCACTGAGGAACCCATGCTCGATTTTTGTAGTGGGTTGTGGAAGTTTGGAGAAGCACATTTTGTATGGGCGCCTCACTACATATTCAAATGCTATGAAATAAGCTACTGAAGGGTATAATTTAAAGATATTACATCTCAATGATGAATGTACTGTCGACTTTTGATGATGGATCAATGTGCTGTGACATTGAATTAATACGCTTCCTTTCCTCTTTTTGCATCTCACTCCCAACTTCCAGTAACGCTCTTCAAACCATACGTTTTTTGGATGATTGATTACACTTGCACATCATTTTTTGTCTGCTTCCACACAAATTCAATGGGCTGATGTCTGGAGATTTAGCCAATCTAACCATCTCTTCGGTTTCGTCCTTTTTTTCTTCGATCATCCGATGTTTTGCTGTTATAGATGGAAATATCATCCTCCATCAGAATCACGCTGTCAAGCTCTTGAAGAAAGTGACACTAGGTTACAGCAGACCTGATGAACAAAATATTTTGTAGTTTGTCGTTAACTATCCATAATTATTAACTTTGGCTTCATTTCACACCGTTACCCTAGTATCATTACCGATAATTGATCGCTTTGAGCGTAGTTTTAGGTATTTCCTATATACTGTGTATTGAACAGATTTTTACGCAATCAGGAATCCTATGCTTGATGGATTCCGCATAACGCCCAATCTCCCACCTCATCTCTCCTTCTTCCCTCCTCTCCCGCCCTTCCAATATTCCTCCTCTCTTTTAACATCCCCTCCCCGCCCCGAACAGATCCTTAGCCATAGACTCGTTCTCTTGTTAACTACACTTTTTTTTCCCTTTTCGTCAAAGGGTTTTTTTCTCTTATCTCTACATTCGTTTGCGACCGGGCTAGAGCAGACATGCCGAAATGGCGCCACGCTCACGATCATAATAAAATCTACTCTTTCACCAAGTTTTTACGCTAGTCGAAAATAACCTTCAAAATATTGTTTTTTCTGTCATTCTCAATTCAATCACTGCACAAGAAATTTTTTTTCAACGCAAAGGACACCCTCCTAAGAGCTGATGAGACGATAGTTGAATAGCAGAGCATCACATCGACATCTTAAACATCAATGTATTACAAAAGGCGGAAAAAGAACGACGCAGTGTGCTTATCAGTCTAATAGTGGACGTATAACTTTATTGATTACGGATTCGACCGCAAGCCGACCATCTACTCTCAAAACATATCTCTTGACGCCAGCTGCTGTATTGGACGAATGCTTTAAACAAGATCTAAGAAGGTCGGGATATGATAAACAAAGGCAACATCTACGGTCTATCCCCCAATTGAACTATGAATCCGATTTTATAATATCAGTGTTATATGCTGCTCTTTCCTTTTTATATGAGGTTCTATTTAGCGTCAATGAGATGCCCATTAAGCCACTTTCAGGTAAAATCTTTGTCCAGTGGTCGTTCCACAACTCTGAGCGAGCGCCATTTCAACCATTTGCGTCGCAAAAAAAAAAAAAGAAAAAGAAAAAGAAAAAGTAGCTGTTAGGCAAGCTAGACCCAATATCGTCAAAAAGATGTCCTGTATCAACGTTCTGCTGTAGGCAGCTTTTCTAATTTCAAATATGCAATGATAATTAGTTCATACCTGTTCGTTTCACCTATGCTACGTCCACGCAGCTATCAAAAGCCTCGCAAAGACTCTTCTAATTTTTTCGCAATGTAGTCTACAACTTACCCCAGGCTTGGGCATAAGTCAGTTTTTTTTTATTGGGCACCAGGTAAACGGCTTTCTTCATCATTGTTATATATAGAGATAATCATGAATAATTCGAGTATCTATGCAGAAACTATACCGTTTGCTTTGCTGTTCAAAGGGCTACTGTATCTACCCTGGAGTATATCGTCTAAACGACTTTCCAAATCTACCCTTTTCTACTTTTCCATGTTCTCGTCGAAAAACTACTGCATCTAATGTCAGGAGTACTAACTAAAACATCTTTTGATACATTGACATCCCTTAAGGTATACATACGCATAAAGGGATCAGACAAAACCTCCTTGCTCATCGTGATCGTTTTCCTCAGCCATTTCGGGTTCAAATGAAGTATAATTGTCATGTACATCTAGTGAGACGCATTTACTTTTTTGTAATAAAAAGGACTTGTTATGATGTGGAAGAAATGTAAAGCTTGTCAAGAGGAAGGCGTGCTTTTTTCTCACTACTATACTTGCGGAGATGCGAAGTCACCGCAAAAAAACTGTACGTCATTGCCACAAATGATTGGCCAACTAGGGCAAAAAGATCTAAGCAGTTAGTACACAAGACTGTACTTCCTCCCTTCATCCCACTGCCTCCTACGTGTACATTCACAAACACACTGACCTGGCTATGTCAAGTAACGGAGCACCAGGCAAAAAACATGGTACTTATTAGTACTCTAACCAGAATTAAACGTGGAGTAGCGTAAAGATTGACCCTGTTGCTAGATCTACTAACGGAAGAACAGCAACTAGTCCTGAAGCAAAAAGGATCAAAAATCGAACGTTTGCAAACAGGTAAGATAATATGAATAATAAAGAGTAAGCTAATGTGTTTTTTTCCGTATAAAAGATATCAATGCGTTATCCCGGCCACTGTTAGTGGCTGAAGGATCTACGAGCTGGTCCAAGCACGTTACACCCGGGACACTCTCTGTATTTCAGGAAGATTCGAGTTGGGAGAAAATTGTGCCAAAGCCGCAAAGCGGTCTTCTTAAACGTAAACATTCACAAGATCTTCGTGAAGCAAACGGATCGAACTGGAAGAGAATGCGCGAAGCATTGAATCTGGATTCATCTGAAGGCGAAGGTAGAGAATGGGTTATAGCATTCTATTTGTTTATACAGTTTGTAGGGGATGGTGATGAGAGCATTTCCGAAGCGGGATCACCTACAACAAAGTTAGACGCGGGTGACATGAAAACGTTTGGTGCGTTGCCTATGGAGGATGACATCGTCGTTGTAAGGTGTAGGTCCTGTCAGCGACCTATTTTGGCAAGTAGTTTTAGAGATCATGCTGGTAGGATGAATGATACATGGAAGTTTGTCATTGATCTGTGATATCAGCGACATGTCACGAGGGAAAGAGAAAAGAGCAGGAGGAGCACTCCGACAATGCCAAATTAGCAGAGTTTTTTTCAGACGAGGAGGATGCGGTGAAAGCGGAGGATCTGAGGAAAGGGAAAGACTCTGAAAAACAGGATGGTCTCGCAGCTGGTAAATTTGGGAGGTACAAGGCCAGATTCGCGGTTATAATGTGATATATGATAGGTCTACTTGACCCTTCAACGACCCCAACCAAACGGCCACCATCAAACGCCGAGAAGCCGGAAAAGAAAAAGACCAAGAAAGAGAAGCAGAAGCAGAAGGCTACACCAAAACAAAAAGGTACAAAATAGAGATAGTGAAGGTTATGACAAATGATATTTCAGCTCCCTTGGATCTGGACAAGCAATGCGGCGTGATTCAGGGACCGAACAATACCCCGTGTACTCGGTCTCTGACATGTAAAAGTCATTCGATGGGTGCTAAACGGGCCGTGGCCGGTAGATCTCAGCCGTATGACGTACTTTTACAAGCTTATCAGAAGAAAGCCATCGGCCGGCCACAGTGTAAGTAATCGTTTAGAATTGCTTCCCTTTCTTGCGTGCATGAAACGTACTCTTTATTTTCTATATTACAGCTTCAACGACAGCTGGCGGGACTGCCAGTGCGAAGACGGTAAAAGGAGGTGTTAAAAAGATGCAGAGTCAAGGCGCATCGCCAGCACCTTCTACTGCTCCAGTACCACAAGATGATTATATTGATTCTGATGAGGAAGTGGAAACCGTGATGCATGCAGTACGACAGAGCTGCCCTGCTCCCTTAGCCGAAAAGCCTTTCTATTTTGTCAAGCGACGGCGACAGTGTTTCCGGCTTCGTGATATACTTCTAGATGCTATCACTCCAAAAACAGTTGCAAACAATCCTAGTAATCATTCTATTATGTCGAACGTCCCACCCACACATCATCCCACCGAAATCCACCACTCTAATCTGTCGTTGCAGCATCCCTCTATGGTATCTCGATCCTCGCCATCTAGTAACAGCATGATTGGTTTCTCAGATGGCAGCCATATATTTTCACCAAACATCGCAAGCCCCTCATCCGTTAACACATCGTATTCTATCCGCTAAGTAGAAATCTTGGTAAATAAAGAGGGCATTGTGTTATCATTGGCGAGAGATAATGGTTGTAGGAGAACCAATCAAGGTGGGTTGATAACAGGCTCTGATCTTTTTCCCACGTGGTATTCTTTGGATGTGTCTACAAATGGGATGGCGTTACACGTATTGATTGCGCATGTGATGCAAGACTTCTGCACAGATGTGTGTCACACCTTCGTTTAACATCTCTTCTTTTATAATAAAGTCTAAACTCTCTCGAAAACCTTTTTGGCCGTCCTCCTCTCCTTGTTATGATTTGATTGTTACTGGTCTTGCGGTAAGTTGCTTGCAACGCCATTCCGCCATTCCGCCATTCCAACACACACACACAAAAAGCATGCTTGCTTGCTCAACTAGATATAATGCCACCCAAATCGCCAAGGTACATAGATGTATGTTTTGTTCCTGCTCCAGGAACTCTCACCACACTGCTTAGTGATCGACGACCGACATTACCACCGATCTCGTCGATGGATAAGTCACAACCCATTATTATACCGTCCGAAAATAACTATCATCACCATCATCGACGACTTTCGCAGACGTACTATGGACACGCTTCGTTCCCACAAACATCCTATCTTGCGCATTCTGCACCGGAATCATCTACAGCCTCGCTGCCATTGTCTATGTCACTGTACCGTACTGAAACAGATATCGACAAAGTATGTAGAACGACCCTTGATGCAATGAAAGACGGTACTAAGCTGTGTTAGGTTATACGGCACTGTACAACTCTTTCCGACAATGTCAGCCATCTTAAACCACAACTGATAAACTCACATTATCTAAATCATGCTCCCGAAATGCGACCCTCGCTGGATCATTTAATTGGTACAGCAAATGAGGTTCTCAATGCTTTGCTGCGCCTACGAAAATATCAGATGGCGGAAGAGTATCGAGTTGAGTACCGTTCGTTGTGATCATCCGTTTATAGCTTACAAAATTTTACATCAGGCTCAAGTACCTGAACGCCAACGCAAAAGAGGGGTAAGCTAATCTATTACACATGGCCTCACAGTAATTACTGCCTCTATAGAAACGCCCTGTCTTTCAAGGACGCTGCCATGCTTGCCAAATATCTGAAACTCCGGAATGGCGTCGTGGACCAGATGGGGCGCGGACTCTGTGTAATGCATGTGGATTACGTAAGTTGCTTCTTTTTCTTATCTTTATCTTTAACCCATCATTTGGTAGATTATGCCAAGTTGATGCGTAAACGCGCTGCTACTACTACAGGCTCGTCTTCATCGACGCCTATAGCGCCTGACAAGTCACCCTCTTCAAATCCAGTAGACGACGATATAACAATGAAAGACTCGTAGTATATATAACGAGTTTGCTGAAAATGGCAGTTTTTTCCAGATAAAAAAAAGCTTCAGGATTCTTTTAAGCCGTGTTACCGTGGATAACTGCGTGATTTTTTTTTGGAGATTTTTTTCTCACGGATAGCGGAGCGTGAGATGGAGTTTTTTTTCCTTTGGCTTAATCCAGACATGACGATTTAGCCGACGATCAATCTGACTGGTGCAATAAGTTATATGTTGAACTCCACGAAGTTTGTCCGAATACTGACCAATTTATTTTAGAATCAAGTAACTAGAAATGGAGAAAAATATCAAGCTGATAAGAACAAAGAAATGAAAGAAAAAGAAGCTCCCATTTTTCTCTCAAATAAGGAGTATTTATACAGCTGATCTTGTGTTTCCTTTCTCTGAGATATCTGTAGCGGTACTACTTTCTCTCCGACAATAGGGTTTTTACTATCACATCCCTTCTTGTTGTTAACATTAGCCTTATCATTTATTTGTGGAGCTACTCATAAAATCCTGAAATATTCTATCATTGGTCTTGCTATAATGTTATATTACATAGAGGCATCTTGTTTTGTGGAATCAATCACCTTTCCTGAAATTCCTTGCATGCAAAACATCAAGTTGAATGCACTCACTTGTCATTGTTTACTAAAGAGCCTGAAAACTGGAAATGTTGTATCATCCACCATATATAACTGACCAGTTTGATTCGCTGTGTTGGAGTACAGTATTTACCATATTTTCTTTTTACCGCTAATACTCACGTAAATCCAAAACACTGTATATTCGGCTTTGCATTAAGAAGCACCTCGGTCTGTACTAATCACGACTCTGTTTCAGATATTAGTAGCATGATATAAGAACGCTCTTTATTCTCTTCTTCCAGACTTGCTGTTGACGGCAATGCAGCAATATATCTTGTATTATAAGCTTTATTCATTGGTTTAATGACAGTGTGTTGTTCAAACGGCTGTATAAACAAATTGGTTGGATTACCTATTAAACAAGAACAGCCAGATCGGAAATTCGAGTAGATAAAGAAATCTTGAAGAGTTGGGGGCTAAAGGTTGCAAAGCCATGTTCTTTTGAAATCCAATCACTAGGTACTATGACAGCGCTGGTCTTAGCGTCATATCCCATAAAGGATTATGTTGCTAAAAAAAATAGCAGATGTATATTTAATATAGCATCAGGGGAGTAGGGGCATGTTCCTCGACAGGCGAGGTGCAGGGTTTGAATGTATAGTCCGTCCTGCAGTGCATGACATATATCCCGTTTGCAGTGAAAGTTTACCTATCGTTGGTATCTATTTCCGGAACACATTGGAGACGAGCATCGGTTACTGATTTCAACCAAATACCAATAGGAAATTAGCACATTGCTAATGCAGTATGAAAGTGATTTGCTGATCTGAATCTGCACCGCTCAGCAGGAAAGCTGACCGCTGACTGCTGATATATGAAATACTGCGAGCAGATAAATTTGACTAATGGAAGAGTTGACTGTATGCTTCACGGAAACGCAATAGCATGAAGTCATCGGTGTGTATAGTTCAGGAGTGATGGATTATAGCAGAAAATCAAATATTCCATATGTGCAACCTGCCAGCCTGCGTCAATGATAGTTCCACTCAATGAATAAAATTTTTTGATTGTGTTCTATATCTTGCTTACTGTTTATCATTTTCCGTATCTCAAGAATATGTCCTTGTAATAAGATCTAGCATCGACGCCTCGCTAATGTCCCTTAAGGGGTTTAGGTTGGCAAATCTCCTGCTGATGTCAAATGATTTGCTCAGTACAAGTTTTGAAGTAGTGTTGCATTGAGATGCTATTCCATCTGCCTATCGTCAGGAATACTGAGAAAGTCACAGCAACTTGCACTGTGATTTATAGGGAAGACAACCTGCAAGAAGTTGTTTTCATTAGTAGCCAACACACGACATGGTGGGATGAATTTAAGAATATACTGTAGAACGAGTAGTTGATTTACTTTGCTTGTCTGCTATGTTCCTTTTTTTTTGTCGCTGTCTTTCAACTAAGATATGAAGTTACATTAGAAATATATATTTTTTTCACTAAGTAAAAATTAAGGAAAATCCAAAAAAGAACGTTGAATTTTAAAAAAATTACTGCTACTACTACCGCTACTGTTTCTACGGTTACTACTGCTACTACTACAGTGTTGGGGAGAGGGATGGATGCTTATCTCAAAGTTACTGCACCAGGTTTATTTTTTATCTCCGACGCCCTACAGACACGCGTTAGCAAATGTATCAATCAGTTAGGTGGACATACAGGATGATTGAAGGCAAACCACCAGACAAGAATGGCAATAACAACTGCTAGGATGATCACAATGACGAAGCAGCACCATTTTTTCTAAGGCCATGTCAGTACGATGGTCCTCCGTTTAACCTAACGCATGCACACTTACTGCACGAACTGCTTTCGCTTTTTTAATGGCAGCATCGGCATGCTTAACTCCTCGTTCGATGTCTACTTTTGCTGTCTCGGCTTGATCTTCAATGGTAGTAAGCACTTCGCCTTGCTGCTCAACAAGCATTTGCATATCCATAAATAGTTGTTGTAATTCCTAGACACCAGCCATAAGCATAATAAAAAGAGAAGGGGTCCTTACAATGATCGTTTTCTCAATCTTTTTAATGTCATCATGACGAGTCTGCACTTCGGATAAAACAGCACGCGCCTGACCGGTACGGCTAGTTTGCATCAACTAGTAGAGTACAAAAATAAACATCAACATGGAGAAGCACGCCATAGTAGGCGCAACTTACACTTTGGGCAAAGATTTGGTTTTGCTGATCCGAATCAATAACGGCATCTACTTCTTCTTCGGTTACGTCCGGTTTCACTGCAGGTAGGAATATCAGGGATCAGAAAAAAGAATGCTGGCAGAGATATGTATATTTACCGATCTTGATCTGACGCATTACTCGTTGACGATATTTCTGCGAAAATGTACGTTCAACGTCTTGGTATCGTTGAATTGCGGTTAAGAAGTCTTTTTTAAGTTTGGCAACCTATTGTTCCATTGGTTAACTACGTATAATTCACACGCTGTATTGCTCGCCTGGGTTTTACGAATGTTGAGATCCGAGCTTCCTGGCTGATTTGCGTTATGCTGCTCCATGGCTTTTGTAGGATGAGTTATTTTAGCCACGTGGACAAAATTCGATTTATTTTTCCTACCTTTAATTCTGATCTTGATACTGTTATTCTGCTTCGAAGCATTTGCCACAAACTGTTCAAGCTGTCGTCCATTGCGGTTTGATTGATGTTCATTGGTACTTCCAAGTAAAACATCATGCAATTCCCCAATGAGGTCGATAGTATGGTTCACTTCTCGGATTGCACCCGCTAGATCATCCACCTGATCCGAGTTAAAAAAAAAATACTAGGCTGCCTTAGTTATATTAGATACCTACCTCTGCCAAGTAGCCATCCATTGTCATCAGGTTATGGCTTGATGTAGGAGGCAAGACTTGTGCCATGGGTTGAAGTTCATATCTGTCTTCACTTTGGCGAGGTGATGGTGATCTGTATCCACCCGGAACGCGCGGAGGTCCAAATGCATCGGTGCTAAAAGTTTTATTCGAGTGAGAATGTAGGCGAAAGTAGGGAGAGGTTGTTATACCTATCGGACGCACCCTATACAGTTATTAATACTCTACAATCAATAGAAGTAAAATAAAAAGCTTACTCGAAGCTCCGCCATACGATCCCGGCTGACGGTATATCTTGCGTTGTTGCTCATTCGGATGATGACAAGGACAGTAACAAGGGGTGGAGGTAGAGGAAATGAGAAATAAAAAAGTGATTAAGGGGCAGTACAGAAAAAAGAGAGGGAAAGGGGAAGGGAAAGGGGGGACGAAGGCGAGAGAGAGAGCTGGAGAGAAAGTGTAAGACAGAAACATTAAGGCGAAGCCAATGTCCTGACTGGGGCCTTCGGAGCCTCAAATTGGACAACTTTTTCAGGTCCTTCCTCCATCCTATTGCTTGACTAGTTTACAAGGGATCAGGTATTATTTCAGTTTCAAAGCCCTTTATACATATCTATTGCTATGTTCATAAGGATATTTCTTGGTTCTTGAAAGGAAGGGTATTATCTGTTTAACAGCAATGAACATGAGAAAAGATCTCCAAAAGCCCACGTACAAGATATATATTACTTGTAAACAAACAAACAGGAGAACCTGCCGGCAAGAAACGCCAGTGTTAGACAAGATCATCTTTATTCAAGCTTGTCAGACAAGACACTGCATACTTAGACTACCATTGGTCGGAGCAGTCTCTGCAGGCTGAGTTTAACTCTCCAGATAACCACGGTATTCAGGGCAATCAAGTGATGAATGCCTTGAGAGCGAAAAGCAAGGGACCAGAGCAGAAACATCTAGAGCTACTATAGAATGGATATGTTCACTATCCATACCAGATCACAGCATCTTTTGTTGCTGTTGTAACCGCCATTTTGATCGCCGCTCTTGCTGAAATGCTAACCTTGCAAAGTTATGCGGTACCACAGGAAAATACTAAATTACTCTTTCCTACGGCATTAATCCATCCTTCGAACCAAGTTCATACTGTTTATTTCACATGAAACTTCCTTAGTCATTATGCTTCAAAAGCAAAAATCAAACGTGTTGAAGCAAGAAAACAAATGATGATATTGTGTCGCAAGACGTGAGCATTTATATTTTGTGCACATTTTTTTCTTTCATAGCAACTACGACAATCAATCGAGAAAGTAATTTTGTGGGTTGCTTTCTGCATATAGACATGTGTTACCGTTGGCAACACACAAAGTTGAAAATTATTATGTCTCTGGAACACCAAAATATATCACACGTGGATAGCGAGAATACGAAAATATTTCGGTTGCACCACTTAGGGGAGATACTCGCTAGAATCAAAATGATCAATGTAAAACAATATCAGTAAACTTCCATTTTATTTTATACTAATGTCCAGACCAGTTTTGCAGAGAACAATGCAAGTCTAGATTGGGTTATTCCGTAATTTATTCGTAGCACATTGGAATCATAAATGTTGTTCTTTGTTCTTCTTTTTCCCTTTTTTTTTCCCAAACAAAGACCATAAAGTCTAGGCAAAAAGAAAAGAACACTGATGAAGGGCGCAGAGGCGATACATAGTATAACATGCAACTGCCGGAACGGTGCTCAGAATAACTGAGAAGAACAAAGGGATGATAGCAGTGGCCAAGAATCACTGATAATTACAGAAGCAGTATCATGTATCGAAAAGAAATACCAACGAAGACAGATGTAGACGCTGGACGTTGCAGAGAAGCACCGAGCGATATTGAAATAAGTATTGGGTATTGAAGAGAATTACAGATCTGTATTGGGAAAATACAGAGAAATATTGATCAATATGGCATTATGGTAGAAAAAATTGAGCTTATTGTTTAATAGCCAATCGAACGCTGTGCTGTGTGATATAGGCTCTAGCCAGGTCAAATGTGGCTCCAGGATTGTTGAGTACGTTTATTGGACGGAGGTCGGTTGGAAAGTATGTTTAGAAGGTGGAGATGGGGTCGAGAATTACGGCGGTGGTGCCTACGCAGCGATGAATGTGGAGGCACAAAATGGCGTGGTTGTGGCTAAGTTAGGATGGGAGGAGTAATGTCAACATGGACAAGGCTTCCCACTAGGGAGCCAGCCGAGTCTCCAGCAGATACAGCGGCTTCGCTTCTTATGGGACGTGGGGATCCAGAGGAGAGGTTCGAGCGAGTATGACACTAGGGTAAAATCGGTATTACTTCATTGTAGTTTCCTATCACGATATATTGTTAGCACAGCGCCTATTGTCATGGCTGTATCATAGTACTCTCCTGTTAGATTTAAAACATTCATCAGAGCAAAATGATCGAAAATAGGCAGGGTATGAAATAACGGGGAAGTACAATAGCCCAATGTAATATGGCAAGTGTTTTTCCGTTTCCTCAAAATCATTGAAAATAACGAGCGTTGAATTCAATCCCCCTTGAATTCAACAAGAGGACACTAGTGGCATACAGCTTTCAAAATATATAACTAGCTTTATGCGATGTCTCCTTTATGGTGCGCCAAATTTATAACCCGCAGAAATTGTACTAAAGTTTGAAAATTAATGGCGAGTTGAAGTATCAAAAATATCAAAATCCAATCTGGTTATGTGATAGAGAGCATAAGATATAACAAATTTACCGGAACAGAATTGTATTTACTTCAAAAAAAAAAAAGGTTTTAGGGATCCAAAGTTTTTCTAATTTGGCTGGACCCTGTGTGAAGGCACTCGATTTGAAACAGTGCAATATACAACTCTGATTTTCGGCTAAATATATATCGTTAATGTCATTCTATGGAATCTGATGGAATCAAAGATAGGAAATATGGTTGTTTACATTGAAGGTCGGTTTTAGATCATAGTTTTCTAATCTAAAGGTTTATATCAATCAACAGCAATATTGATGGTAGTTCAAAGTTCTTCATAGTGAGGATCAAGCATTGAACTAGAGTAATTATTCTCATTGTTCCTGGCGTTCTTAACCTTGGTTCCTGAGTACGAAAGTATTTATCTTTGTGTCAGGTTTACACTGTGTCAGAGTTATATGTGAATTGAGTAGTTGGTTGGTTTTTTCTGAGATCTCCGCTATTCTTTTGACTACTGTTTATAGAAGTACAAAGATGCTTCTGTAGTTTAATCGGATATCGAAGTATTACGGTTAGGCTGCTTTGTGTAAGATTAAGACGTTAAGTAGTTTGATTGGGTGTTGAAATACGACAATTATATCTGCCTGAATAGTTCCGTGAGCTCGTTCTGCTCTTTTATTTCTGCTTGTTTGAAATGCCTCGTCCTAAGCCAAAAAGAAGAACTGCGTTGCAACAATCCAGGTCTGAAAATGGCGCCTTTACATCACAGGCTCAGATGCCTGCTCTCCTTGCAGAACCAACCGATGACTCGGAACGCGATCTGGTGTTGGTATATGATAGACTCGAATCCTTTTCATTAAGCAGAACTGGCGCCTTCCTAAGCGGGATATATACTGGGAATTTTAGAACGACGAAGTGGAGAATTAAGAAAAAAAGATAAGATGTCCTCAAAAGTAAATTGCGATAACTAATAGTCAATCAGCACATTATAAAGTTTTGACTATTTCGGTAGAGAGATACTTCCATTCTAAGCGACTGAAGGCAGTTAATGAATTGCGTAGGGTATCTGAGGCAATAAACTTGATAGTTGTTTCTTTATTTTGTGCAATATTCATTTCCCATAAGTGCAACGCAAAAAGCATACTCGGTCCTGTTGCTGATCTTATTTACGATCGATCACATATTTAAGCAGTTTCTTCAAAGTACGAATATCCTCCACATGGTCGCTGATACCTTCGTAAAAAAACTCATCCATGTTTGAAGAATCGATATACACCATTACATCTTCAATGCCAGTAGTTGGGTCCTTTTTTACATAGGTGGCGTGTCGAGTGCCGGTCACCTTGGGGAGCTCCACATGGATACGGAGCATACCCTTAATATCGGTGGGAACACCAGAAGCCACAAATTCCTCTCGGATTTTTTTCAGCGATGGGTTCAAGCTGGTACCATCACTTTTTAAGAAACTGCATCGAATATCGCTGGATGTTTCGTTTTTTCGGTGCTCATCTGCTTTCAGAGGAGCGGTATATAACTTGATTGCAACAGAACCCGCATAATGATTGTTGAAAAACCATATCCCGTCCTGGCGTGTGCTATTCTCTTCGATCAACATCTTGTTTGGAGGACGAGCTTTCAGAAATTCGAGATCCGCCTTGATACCATTCGCGTTGTATCCAAATCCGTGTGCCGTATTAACTTCGTCAATTTGCAGGTTAACTCCATTGCACCACGTGGGCAACTTGATGTCTTTGAGAAAAGGAAGATTGGCAAGACCAAAGCCATTGAAACGCTGTAGTGAACGTCGAACAAGTGGTTCCAGTATATCTTCCTTCGATGTTGACTTTACGCTAAAGTTTTCAATAAGTTAGTTAAACTGATCAAGATATTCTACGAAAGTGGGATCCACCTTTGATTCCTTTCAGTTCTTTTTCCAACACCTCCACCACCAACGGCTCGTCGATAACAAAGTGAACGCCATCAGGGGTCGACTTTAAATTGCACAAGGCTCTCTATGAAATCGGCCGATGTAGTACTTGCAAATGATACCTTACCGTCCCGAAGTTTATAGGCAATAACCATGCGGCAAAGTAGTTTCACTATTTCACCACTCCTGTCACTAATAAAAATCTCCCGAATACTACTTCTCAGAGCAGTTTTCATGAGCAAAACTGTTTCGTCCCATGCATTCTCCAGAATGCTCTGTTTGGATCTCTCGTTGGAGTCACCAGAAGCGATGAGGCGGTCGACAACATGAATCGAAAAACGCGGACGCCCTGTGAGCTTACGCCTCTTCGCTGCTGGGATATCACAGCCGGACATATCGATAACTTCAGATAACATGTTTATTTGGTCTTGCTCATCAATAGAAGGAAAGCGAATAATCCTTCTAAAATTTGTACGTTTGCCGACCGCACTGTGCACATGGTCTGCATCCTGCAGAGACAATGATGTTCCAAGTGTTATCAATGTTGCACGTCGGAAGCGTAATGTTCCATATAGAGATGTGAGAAATCCGCGACGGAACGTATTTCGTATATTGCCATGATTATCTACGATATTCTTCTGCGTTGCCAAGGCAGACGGCGAGATCAGCTTGCCGGCCAGGACACTATTTGCTGCTACTTGTGCCTCATCCAAAGCGATCGCCAATCCTCGCTCTCGCAAATGATCGTCGAACAGACGACCTTCTACATGTGAGAGCATCCAACTGATTGTTGTACTATCGTATGAGCGTATGTTGTCAACTAGAGCCTTAATTGTGCTAGTCCCTCCATTAAGCTGCTCACGAAAGAACTGCTCTGGAGTCAGTTGAGGATCTCGGAGAAAAAGCAACCATAAGAATAGGAATCGGGCTAGAATCTCAATCTCGACACGATAATTTGCCAGCAACTTTATGTCACGATCACGATCAACCACATCCTTAGCCGGCTTTGAATTGGCAAGTTCGCTGTACATCTGCTCAACGTCGCGTGCAAGCAGCCCAAAGTTTTGATCAGTAAATCCAGGAGATACCTTACTGGTATACTCATCACACACGAAATATATGACGAAATGATGTTCTGATAGGTTGATGACAGTCGCTGTCTTCCCAGAACCAGATCGACCAATCATTGCCACAACGCTGAGATCTTTGGTCTTGCCAATATCCTCCTTCACTATCTCGCGTAGCGTGTTACCATCATCTGACATCGGCTCTCTGCCCAATAGATTTCCGAGCATCTGCAAATATGCAGTACTTGCTGTCGTAGCATATGGTATGGGTCTTTTGTAGAAGCGGCCTAGCTTGCTTTTTTGGAATTCTTCAACAGCTTTCAGGTCCACGTTATGTGGATGATGTATTCCGCTTGCTATTTCAATAATACGTTGCAATTCAGGTTCCATCTGCTCAGCTCGAAGACTTATTTTTGGGGTATCAGACTGACTGGAAACTATACATCGAAATGGATAAAATATTCACATTAGATTCTATGAACCAAACACGATCAGTGGATCAAATTAAGCAATATATTACCTCGTGGAGGCCGCTGCACGATTATGTGAAGTGTTTTCTTAGGTGGACCCTCCTCAAACATATCCGAGATTTCGTCCATGGGGCCCAGTTTTTCTTTTACATCTAAAGTGTCGAGCAAAACTACGTTGTCGCTGTCGATGTATGGAATCGAGACACGCCAGAGGGTAAGATCTTTTGCAGCAATGTCGTCAAATTCGGGAGCCGTCTCACTCTTGATCACTTTCTTGAGGTCGCCTATTGTACTTTCCGGCATAATATCCACGGGGAATGCCCTCGAGATAGCTTCGCCCTCGACAACACAGAACAGTTTCCATTGGACATCCACGTCCATGGGAGAGGATTGAGATATTGAGTGCTGATTCTGTGTGAGTGCTGCACAACAATCAGCGTGTTGAACACTGCGGAATAATGCAATTTGGAGTTCCGAAACCCTAAATTCTGCACGTCACGCTTCTTTTTGGGCCTGGGTGACATGTCTGGGGAGCGACTGATTTTCGAGAAATGAGAGTATGGTGCACCAAAGCCATAACCGACCAAATTTTTGCTCGAGCTTGCAAGGTTTATAACGAGATGCAAACCTGCCATATAAAAAAATAACGAGTTATTATGGTAGAGAAGGTTAATTAGCATAAAGTTAACTCGTTACTTTGTCTAAAGTTGGGGAATTGCTACGGACACTCAGGCCCAGCGGCTTAGGGACACTCATGTAACCATCGTTAAAGCGGCTACTGAATAATTTACCTAATGAAGGCTCATAGTAAACAGATACTAACGAAACTCCTGAGTGTCCGTAACCATACTTGAATGTCCATAAAGTGACTGTCGATAAACCAACAGGTTGATGAAGGGAAGGCAGAAGATGTGGTATTGACTCTCCGAGCCGCGCTTTATTCCTCTATAAAATTGAAAAAAAAATCTTATTTGATCCTCTATACCTTTCTAAGCCGCGCATCGTGGTTAAAATATGGAAGGTGTCAACAATAACTATGTTACACTTACACAAGACCAATTCCAAGAACTACTCAACCAGGCCTCTTCCCTCAGAAATCGGGACAGACCAGACCTCCCTTCCGAAATTCTCGAGGAAATGGATCAAAGTTCCCAAACTGAACTCCAATAGAACATCAAGAGTTTCATTAAAGGCGTACAAAAATACAATGGAGGAGAGTGGACTAAACAAGGAGCCATTAATCGCTCCTTCATCTCCGAACTTAAGAAATCGTCGATGGACGCATATCAAACCGTTAACCAAATATACAAACACTCGGAACGGATCAGACTGGCAGCACAAGCCACTACAGAAATCTTTGACGACGTCAAATTCATCATTAGCCGGGGAGGCGATGAACGCGACGGGGACGACCTACAAGGCATCCTGGAAAAACTTAGGCAACTGGCGATCTGCCAGTTCACAACAGGGAGACAATGGGATCAGGAAGCAAGACAGCTATCCGCAAAAGCCCTCAAGTTACCGGCAAACTTACGATATCTTGAAGAACCAGAAGAAGATCCAGAGAAAACCATGGCATTCTCTACCGAAATTGTCGAAAAAATACATCAAGCACGATATGAACAGAGCATTCTCCGCAGTGCCACCGCCCACAGCCGTGGACACGGATATGGTAGTGGATTCCGATATAGAGGGCATAATAGAGGATTCCATAGTAGCGATAGAAGCAGATCCTCCTTCCATAGAGGAAGAGGTTTTTTCGGCAAGGGGAGGAGCCCCACTCAAGACAACAGCGATCGGGGAAATCTCCCAAACAACTCAACCTCAAACCATTGATAAAGATACAACCACAATCAGAACTCTCGAAAACGAATACTACGATGGAGACACAACACATGAAACAACCTACTGTCAATCACTACAGCGTTCCGGAGGACGGGATATCTCCTGGAGGCAGACTAAAAAATTTTCACCAATACTGGTCCCAAACAACCTCACATCCTTGGCCGTTATTGGTGATCACTCAAGGCTACAGAATCCAGTGGTCATCAATACCGATACCATGGAAGACCAAACCTTTATCTCTGTCACCAGAAGACCAACAGGCAGTCGACGAGGCAGTCAACAAGTTTCAGAAAGCAGAGATTATCGAATTATCCCCAGGACCAAGACAAACGTTTTCTTTCGAACTTTTTCACGATACAGGAACCCAACAAGCGGAGGCCAATCCTAGACTGCAGGAATATCAACAAGTTTGTTCAATGTTCCCATTTCAAAATGGAGGGAATACCCGCATTGAGGGATATCATGGAACAAGGAGACTTAATTTGCAAGGTGGACTTAAAGGATGCATACGTCGTGGTTCCGATACACCCGGAATCCCGGCGCTACCTATCCTTCCAGCACAGAGGTACTGTCTACCAATACAAATCTCTCGCATTTGGTTTGAGCGTTGCTCCGAGAGTGTTCTCGAAGATAATGAGATATGCAGTAGAGCCGCTGAGGAAAGCAGGCATCAGGTTGGTATACTACTTAGACGACATCTGCATTCTAGCCAAGACAACAACAGAAATGTTAAAGACAATCAAGACCGTAACTCATCACTTACGACAATTGGGGTTCTTTCTCAATATAGAGAAAAGCAAATTACAACCCGAGTGGCAACAGGAATTCCTAGGGTTTCTTTTCAACAGCAAGGCGATGTCTATACAAGTTCCAGCACAGAAGATAGCCAAATTGCGCACGCGCATCAAGCAAGCGCAGAACCAAAATATAACGAGGTCATGTCGCTGGATGGCAGGTCTATTAGGGAAAATGACATCGATGATTCCCGCAATCGGAGAAGCCCTCCTCCATATCCGATATTCACAACGAGACTTGACGAAGAGCCTACACCAGAGCCGAAACAATTGGGAAGCTGTCTGTCATCTATCGACCAAGGGCTTACAGGACTTACGATGGTGGATGGACTTCGTTCAGAGCAAAAACGGGTTACCCATTCGAGACAAACAACGAGAAGCACCGAATGTGACAATCTTTGTAGACGCGTCGAATACCGGATGGGGCGTAAGTTCAGAGAAAATCCAAACTCACGGATTCTGGTCAAAGCAGGAAAAAGAAACATCGATCAATGTGAGGGAATTGAAGACCATTCTATTCGCCCTCCAACTACATG
The DNA here is from genome assembly GCA_000697495.1 of Saksenaea oblongispora B3353. Lineage (NCBI taxonomy): Eukaryota > Fungi > Mucoromycota > Mucoromycetes > Mucorales > Saksenaeaceae > Saksenaea > Saksenaea oblongispora. The sequence continues at coordinate 135,884 of JNEV01001329.1, forward strand.
CAAAAGACTTCGCACACACAACCATCCAGATATATTCAGACAGCATAACAGCTCTCAAATACGTCCGCAAGTCAGGTGGAACCAGTTCATGCCTCTTACAAGAAATTGCCTTGGACATTCAAGAACTATGCAACCAATTCCATCTCCACCTCCAACTACATCATATTGCTGGACTGAAAAACACGATAGCGGATTCACTCTGCCGGAAGACGATTCCAGTCTACGAAATGAAGACACCACGCAAGGTATTCCATCAGATACAACAACGATGGGGGCCACTAACGGTGGACGCGTTCGCGGCGAGACACAACACGCAACTACCGAAATTCTGGAGTTTCCACCCAGACCCCACAGCCCTGGCCACAGACGCGTTCCAACAACAATGGCCAACAACGGGACTATTCCTACATCCACCTTGGAGACTTATTCCGCGAGTACTCCAGAAATTCAAGACCGATCAGGTCCAATCAGCAGTACTCATAACACCATATTGGCCAACGCAATACTGGTGGCCGATGCTTCTACGACAGAGAACAACCTCGTTCACTTGGAAATGGAAACGTTGGATGATGATCGCGTGGCGCTTATACGGAAAGGATTACAAGCACAAGGAATGCAAGAAACAGAAATAGACTACCTACTTCAGGCTACACGACCCTATACGACAAAGAATTATAACAAGGCATGGAAACTTTGGGTACGCTGGGCGCAGACACAAACACCACCAGTGGATCCAAAAGCTTATAACATTCAACATATTCTAACATTTCTGGTGTCAAACCAACAATGCTCAGTTGATTACCTTAACCAATTTCGTTCGGCCATCAATTCTGTTTTTCGAGTCCTTCATCCAGAGAAACCAGGATTAGGCAAGGAACCACTTATCTCGCAATTCTTTCGTGCGAGCAGGCGTTCTACAGTAAAGATTCCACGAATACAAGATCTTCAAACATGGGATATAACACTACTTACCAACTATCTACGTAAATGGGGGAAAAACGAGGAATTATCGCTCGATAGACTCCAAGCAAAGACACTTTTACTTCTGTGCATAGCGACTATGTGGCGACCACGATCGGATATCGGGAAGTTACAAAAGCGAGACGTTATTTTCCAACACGAACAAGATCAGATTACCGGGGTACACATCATAGCAAGAGAGCCCAAAGAGGCGCCATGCAAGACGTCATGTTTGGGAATTATCGAGGATGAAATACTATGCCCAGTGCGCACGCTGCATTGGTTTCTACACAAGTCCCAAAATCTTCGCACAGATTTACCGGTAGACCACACCTTATTTCTCGCCTACATTCTGGAACCAGACAAAGTTCGCTCAGTGAAAGACGCTACCATAGCTTCATGGGTGGGGTACCACTTAGCGAAAGCCGGAGTAAATACAAAGATTTATACCGCACATTCAATACGGGCTGCCGCCAGCATAGGGGCTGTCCAAGCAGGAAATTCCATTGTAGACGTCAAAACACATGCAAACTGGAGTCTCAACTCAAATACATTTGAACGGTATTACTTCAAGCCTACAGCGAAGAGTTCTCGGGGAGCTAAGATCACCAGTTCAATTTTGACAACATCGGAGAACCATACCACATCGAAGGCCGGACCGGAATCAACCAAGGTTGTATTAAGCATGACATACAACCAACAGGTTGATGAAGGGAAGGCAGAAGATGTGGTAGGCACCCAGCCCATTTCTTGGTTTCGACGAATCCTAGGTCTTCCCACCCATAACCAAAACAAAATTGAACTCCAACCGACACTTTAGCTTAGAAAGATATAGAGGATCAAATAAGATTTTTTTTCAATTTTATAGACGAATAAAGCGCGGCTCGGAGAGTCAATACCACATCTTCTGCCTTCCCTTCATCAACCTGTTGGTTTATCGACAGTCACTTTATGGACATTCAAGTATGGTTACGGACACTCAGGAGTTTCGTTAGTATCTGTTTACTATGAGCCTTCATTAGGTAAATTATTCAGTAGCCGCTTTAACGATGGTTACATGAGTGTCCCTAAGCCGCTGGGCCTGAGTGTCCGTAGCAATTCCCCTAAAGTTGTTAAAAAAAGGGTTTTTTTATCCTTCCAAGGATGGGGTCTTTAAGCAGGGAGACCCATAATTGAAACGTTGGTGGAGAAGCTAAGGAAAGTCGGTAAATATTTAGCTGTCCATCGCGTATGAAGCGCGCGTGAGATATACTTCATTAACTCCTCAAAATGGGACGTCCAAAACAAATGTAGAGCTTTAGGTTAGGAACTAAGAGAGTCTGGAAAACATTTTACTCCCATAGCCACTATAGAAACTGTAACCGACAACAACGATACAACTTCTGAAAATGAGGATGTCAGTTTCGACAGTGATTTGGTTATCACCTTTGACACACTTCAGCCCTGCTCAAAAAACGATGGCTCTTATTTACGTGGCAGTTATGTTAAAAGCTCAGGAATCAGACAATGGAGAATTGCAACGAGGCAACGTGAGCATCCTGCTGCTGCTCTAGATACTGCATTTCCACCTCATCAAATTTCAACGAAGATAAGAAGATACTACAAAAAATGCTGGCGATACATATAAGTTTATGGCAGAGAAATGGACGCATGAGCAGCTGATGAAGAAGTGAGCCGTTTTACGATGAGAGTATCGCGTATTAAGCATCAATCAATAAAATTCAAGCACATTTGAGCGGGAATTTATATGTTAAAATTGAAACAAAAATTGAAAATGGTCGGTTATAGCTGTGGTGCACCATAGCGCATGTAATATATACTACAAGCCAGTAGAAAAAACAACAACAACTGGGTGTGCAAATAAAGTTTAATCGTTTCAATACCTTGTGATAATCTAAATGACGTCGTATTTTGAGCCTCAATGCTGTTGTTACCGAAGATGCACTCCGAGAAATGCCTCTACAAACAAATGCGGTTGTAGAAAATTGACTTCGTCCATTGCCGCCAATTTCCGTCATATTTTTTCACAAAAGCTTTCCTTTATATTGTTTATTGAACTGAGGATCACACAGCTCTACATTATCTTTCGCTATAGCAATTCTAGAGGCATAATTAGTTATGCATCATGAATGCATCAGCTATGTCATAGCTGTACATCCCCTAGATAAAATTGGTACTCCAACTGATATGAAAAATATCTTCAGTAGTGTAGTATCCAACAGGGTAAGTACAAATAGTAACGTAAAGTTTCGTGAAACCTTAGTTCCAAAGGAAGTGCTGACAGAACGTAATCCGAGATAGTCTTGCTTAGAGTGAATTCCAATGCAAGAAATTCTGGTTGGGTTTACAAGAATAAGTGGAAAAACATACAAAGGAATAATGCGATGTGCGAGGCAATAAGGGTTGTCAACTCCGTACGGGATAGAAACGCATATCTGTAATTTTTAAGTAATTCCATATCCGTTTTAAGTATTGATTGCCTAGAAAACGATTTGTTGACAGTAAAATCAGGAAGAATCATGCGAATACAGCAAGCCTAGTCAAATGGTGACATTAAAGTTTTTCGATTCCAACCGATTTGAGTTACCGCTACACTGATTCTGAGCCGTATCTCCGCGGGCCTGTAGCTCGTTTTCACTCGACGAGACGAGCGGTGCGCTACTCTTTTACCAATAGATAGCAATAAATAAAGAGACAGGACATTGATATACATAAACTCCTACGTTTGACACATGTTTTATTCTTTTTAAATACGAAATGACGCGTGCTGAGGAATAGGACGAGGTTGGGTTTGCTGAATACATCACTGTGGTTCTCATAAGTCTGCGGTTAAAGGACTAAGCTGCTATTCTGTAACGCAACTTGGTACCTTTGCAAATGTAATAATTTAAGTACTCGGAAAAATACCGGACCTTTTTAGATTACTGATCACAAAGGCTGATTTATCCGTCGGCAGCCTTTCCGAGAGAATGGGACAACGCATACTGTTAAAATAAGATAATCTGATAAAGAGTGTCTTCATTTGTAAATATTAAGTTATTTGGGATATTCATGTCAAACCGGGTATGATCCGGCTCCTAATTTTTTGACGAGACCATCAGCAAGATAACCCTGACTTATGTGGAATTGTTCGTAACACCCTCGTCAATACGCATGTGAACCACTATTGTACTTTAATATCTATACGATGATGTGAGATACCATAGATAAATGTTGTTAATAAAGTGATGGAATGGTAAAAAGCACTCATTGTGGGAAGCTGAGCTTTGCTAAGCTGATGATATCTCCATCTCCATCACATATTGAATCCCCGTTGTGGTTTGTATGCCCTTATTTTTTTTTCCTGCCGCTGGCAACGCCGATCCTCTATTTGTAATAACAATCGCTATCAAATTTTTTTTTATCTTTCTTTCTTGGGTACACGAACTTGCAGCTTTACCCATGTCGTCCTTTTTGGATACAGATATTTGTTCACAAAGGAGTGGCCGACGGCATTCCATTAGCTCCATGGCATCGTCTGTATTGCCACCACCCGTTGAATTCAGTGCTCTCCGTGTTTCAGATGAAGATCTCGCCCGTATAAAAAACAAGAAGCTTCGCAAATTTTACGAGGTAGAGACCACGTTTATTTGAATACATAATTGAATTTTTCCATTTATTCTAGCGTCAAAATGAAATGATTGATCGATTTGTGGAAGTAGACCACGTAGTTGAGTCTTTGCAGCGCGGGCAAATTATCAGACACGACTATGGCTCGACTGTCTCTGTAACTGACGAGGAGAACCAATCTCGAGATGAAAGCAGCCCTCTTTTAAAAAAGTCGGATAAAACCTCACCCTTGTGGATTATACATCTTGCTATCAATCTGTCGTTTGTGGCGAACATTGGCTTGTTCGCCACCAAACTTTTCCTTGCCTTTTTCTCTGGATCAATGGCAATTCTTGCGTCAGCATTCGAAAGTTTTTTGGATATTGTCAGTAATGCTATTATCTTTTTCACTATCCGTATTATCCGACGAAAGGACTTCTATACATATCCAGTAGGCAAAGTAAGCTATTTTACCCCCAGAAATGGTCGTTGCTTAACATATTGGATTAGTCACGCATGGAGCCTCTTGGGATTATTGTGTTTGCTGTTGTTATTACCACTTCATTCTCACAGGTTCTCATTTCATCCGTTGAACGCCTAACAGACCCCCAAAAAATGGGTGAAGAGTTAGACCTCAGCATGTCTGCGCTCATTTTACTTGGTGTAAACATTCTCATGAAAGCAGTGCTTTGGGCTTGGTGCGCCAGTATCAAAGGAAGTTCCAGCGTGGATGCGTTAGCTCATGACCACGAAAATGATGTCGTATTCAGCATCGCAAGTACACTATTTCCTCTCGTCGGTAATGTCTTTTTTCATATTTCATCCTATGGCTAACGGTGAAATAAAGGCATCTGGGCCAACTGGCCGTGGCTTGATCCCGTGGGCGCTATTATTTTATCCATCTATATTATTTACGAATGGATGGGTATTCTGTTAGGTAAGAAAATGTATATTTTGGATACTTTTGTTTAATGCCATGATCAGAAAATATTCGACGTCTAGCGGGAGAAGCGGCCAGCGCAGACGACATTAAACAATTAACTTACATGGCCTATCGATTTTCGAAAAAGATCGTGGCTGTAGACACGGTGGGTCAAATGATAAAAAAAAAAGTGTATTCGTATTGAAAAGGTCAGACCAGGTCCGTGCGTACTACATTGGTGATCGATTGCTAGTGGAGGTTGATATTGTATTGCCTCCAGACTGCCCTCTTCAAGAAGCCCATGACGTTGGAGAAGCTCTGCAGGATGCGCTGGAAATGATGGAGAACGTTGAGCGTGCATTTGTGCATTTGGATTACTCGGCGGAGCACGAAATTGAGCACAGGAGAGTTGTTGAAGGTGTTGGCTTCGGTGGACAGTGATGCTCCTAGGACAGGATTTAACGGGAGGGTATTAGTTGCATTAAGTTAGACTGTGGTTATGATAGCGTTTGCATTTTGCTGTATCTTGCAGCACCTCCTTAACAGCTTTTTCGTTCCCATACCCATAAAACCACTCTAGTCTATAGAATTAATTGGATACCTCTCCCACAACGGTTGGATAAATCTTGGAGCCTGTCCTTCGTGTACTACAGCACATCAGCCTGCATGGATCAAGTAACTGTGATGATGAGTATACGACAAATATTCGCCTAGTTTCTCCCCACGCACGGACGCTTGTAGATAAGATCGGATATTGAACTTCTGAGATCTTCATGCCCTATCTGCCGTACTCGTTTTTCTAATCAACTCCCTTATGACCTTTCCTGGAGAATTCCAGTAACGACATTACACCGAAATGTTATACAAACAGAGTCTATTTTTGATTTTACTACATATAAGTATCTCTAGTGACCATTAAATCATGATGCAAAAGAACTTTTGTATTTTTGGCCACAGTGCATATAGCGATATTTTCGCAAGGACACGTATAATCAACATCATCATATATTCTACTCTATCCTATGAAATAATTATTACTGCCTTGTATGGCCATCACGTCGACGAAAACAGGAGGTTCAGTTGAACCAGGCCATACGCGTATATCACTACGTTCCTATTTTTTTTTTCGCCGCGCAAATTTTTAGAGTGTCGTGTCCCGAAATGGTGTACTTTTTTCTTCTTCTATTGCGAAATGCGTTTCGTTGCCTTGGCTTCATTTGTAGCATGTCTTCTATTAGGATTTGGATCTGTTTACATTCTGTCACAGCATGATGAAGCTAAGGTCTATACGTCAACACCAAGTCATGAGGAAGGGAACAGCGTAATCATGGGACACCTTGGGAATGCCACCATTAAGTGAGCAAAAACGCTGATGGCTTTTTCTCTAATCACGTTTATAGAGCTGAACTTGGCCGATCAACATGGAAGGTATGAAATGTTATTCTCTAATGTCTGAATGACAAATTTTTGCTCAGCTACTACACACAATGATGGCACGATATCCTGAAGAGCCGACGGATAATGAGCGGGAAGCATTGACTCATTTTATTGGACTGCTTTCGAGATTATATCCATGTGGCGAATGGTAAAGTTAGCATAGAAGCGCTACAAGCATGTTTAAACCGATTTCTCTATATTACCAGTGCCACGCATTTTCAAGGATTACTTAAGAACTTCCCCCCACAGACTTCTTCGAGGGCTGTTGCATCTCAATGGGCATGTTTTATTCATAACAAGGTGAATGAACGGCTAGGTAAAGATGAATTTGACTGCAGCACAATTGCAGAGAAGTACAGTTGTGGCTGTGACGAAACAGGAGTTTGAAACGCACATTTTCAATAAAGTAAATGCCCCAATGAACATATCGCGATATTGGGAAGTCGGATGTCGCACATCGTGATCTATATCAAATATGTACATGTTTTTCAGCATCAAAACAGCATTGTCTTATCTTTCTATAACAGCGAGTAAGGAATTATCACCGGTTATACTAACTTAGGATATACAGCAACGTTATTGATCAAAGATGTGCATACGATCCTGACCATATTTGATCTCTCTGCTGGGAAAATGACTCCAGCAGCTACCCAATATCAGCTAATAGAATTAAGAAAAATATAGTCCAACCGAAGTTTTGGATGAACCTATGTCAATAATCTCGTGCTATCTCTTTATTATTCAGCTTCTGTATAGGTGGTATCACGATGATACGGATTGAAAAGTAGACAATTTTGTCGTAGGGAATTCAAACAATATCTCCAATCAATCTTGTCGCCGTAGTAGAGAACATAGATAAAGAGACGCAGCAGGAAAACGCAGAAAAAAATAAATAAGAAGCGATGTTCATGATCTTCTGTATGATTTATTTTGAGAACCAAAACGGTTTTCCGACATGATCAGCATGTCAAAAACAACCTCCTAACAAAACCAGTTATCCGAAAACAGTAGTAAACTAATCCAAGTGGTGGAATAAATGTAACTCGATGAAGCAAACCAACAATTCATTCTTAAAATTATCAGTTCTCGCATAAAATTTTTATCTTTACTCTGGAGCTCAAATTGCAACAAAGGAGTATTCAGCTCCCACGGTGAGTAAAACTGAACTTGAAAATTTGTCAATAGTAATTGCCACTATCGACGAATGAACCAAAGTACTGAATGAGTTAAAGAAATACGTGGTACGCGTCTTTTTTTAGGTTTTTATACCTTCTGAATTTGAAAGAAAGATCATACCATTGGACTATATCTTTACATAAGCGATTTCCGTTTTACCGATTTTTTCTTTTTCTTGTATCTTGGTTAAAAGCAGCAAAAGCTGGACACATGAACGAAGCATTTTTATTTTTAATTCACAGTTAGTTGCAAGTTCCAATCCGCCAAAAGCTTCAAGACACTCAAGGAGAGAATTTTGGCCACCTTTCCAAAATAAATAGGTCTGCCCTTACTGAAAGTTTTAGTTAACCTTGCCGATACTGTTGGACCATCAGTCAGTTGCACGCATGATAGTTGGCCATCCTCTTGCGGTAGCTATTTGGCGTTTTTGTTGCCGAAGTTGATGATCTATTCGCCATAAAGGCCACTTGACACGACGCTACTTGCAGCGCTTCATTGCAAAGCCAATGACTTTGTACGAAGGCAGCTGCGTTCACTCAGGGCGATGGGTGCATAGGTGACAAGCAGGATGCAACACCATCTACTACCATGGGCCGATGACCCGCCTGATAGATTCCTTGGTCATCCATTTTGTTTGAAAATAAAAAGAAACAACCATCGGAGTTTTTTATCAACCTCTCACAGAAATGATCTGGCGCCGGACCATTGCCCAATAAAAGTGCAGAAAAGCGCATGAACAATATCTCAATTTTCCCCACTCTCCACCCCACCAACGACAGCAACAAATGGCGAGTGAACAACCATTTGAGGGATATGACACTCTAAAGTCGTACATTCTTGAAACAAGACGAGCATCGATGGGATCCTTCGTTGCGGCCCGATTCGAGAACATTGTGGACTGGTCAATGTCTTTGAATGTGTCTTCTGCTGCAGAGCTTTTCAACGTCTGGAGCCAGCGCTTTACCAAAATCCAACAAGAATGGAAACCTCATTTCAAAGTGAAGCCCTCTACCATGGATGTAGAAACATGGAAAAGCATTGCCAGCATCAAACAGCAACGTCTCAGTGCCCGATCCACCTATACCGCTGAGAGCCTCCGCGTTTTGAATGCATACGGCAAAAAGGCAGGAGATACCTTAGTCGAGGATATCTCCACTACCAACGATAAACAACAACAACAGCAGCAGCAGCAGCAACAGCAGCAGCAAGATGAACAGAAAAAATGTACTAATGACAGCAGCAACACGTCTTCCGAGCCCAGCTCGTCAGGCTCCAGTTCACCTTGCTCATCGAGCACCCCTGTTGTGAAATCATTTCGCGCATCTGATGACCAAACCTCGCCTAAAGGTTTGAATGAAACTCTATTTGGCATGGGATACAAGAAGTTCAAGGGTATTTCATGGGATGCGAACGAGGAACGACTACTCGATTCAGTTATCGACAATCCCTTCAACGACTTTGCACGCCATCTTGATGCAGTGGTTGTGAACATCCTAAAAAACAAGATATATTGGATGAAATCGACCTCTCGCTACTGAAACTGTGTCTCTCCGGCATTGTCAACTTGCTTCGCACGGATCATGTTCAGCGCCTAGCAACGTATCTTCCTCGAAGCATTCCTACGAATAGGCTGGAGGCCCTCATCAACAATTTCAATAACCATGGGCTGACAGTTGACTCGTCTGCGCTCTTTTACCAAATTGCTGCCAAAATTGTATCTGATGGCGCATCTATTGAAGACCTGCTGGCTCTGATCCTTGATTTGAAACGGTCAAATCTTGGCAAGAATCGTCACTCGCAAGAATACCGTGTCCTCTCCATCTTGGAATACGTGATTGAAGCCGCTGACGATTGGCACCAAGATGATTCTGAGATGACAGTCTATCGCCGTGTCGCCGCGATCATGGATTATCTCTTTAGGTCAACAGGCATTAAACTGGTGGATGGCGAATCCATTAGCCAGTGCACAAAGTCGGCGCGCCAGTACATGGAGAATGTCTTTGGATGCAGCACTCCCGATACCGCCCACGGTCGCAAAATTGATCTCTTACTGAAGCGTGCAAATAATGGCAATGACGTTGAACTCTCCAGCAATGAATTCAAACGTCACCGCGTCTCATCTACTTGTGCCTGGGCGCAGCAATGCAAGAATCTGCGAACAAATGGAGCCATCCTTGCCCACATTGAAGCCATTGATCATCGACACGGTCATCATCACACAGTTGCAATGGATTGGATTGGCAACATTGGTTATCTTTACATGCTGGCAAACGTGGATGGTATCTATTTTGCGGACAAGATCAGCATCCTGCGGCTACCACGATCCCTAAACGACGTTTTCTCCTTTAAATTCACCTTACAAGCGCTTTTCCGATACCAGCGCTTTATGACGCAACTTGGTCAAGAGACTTTGAGCATGCTGCAGGCCCGGGAGGACATGGAAAGCCTCTATGGTCTCATCGATGTACAATCTGAAGCCAGCCCCGCGCCAGCCAAACACCCCATCTTCTTCACCCCCCAGAACCATCGGATCAAGCGTGTCAAAATTCAGCCACGTTGAATTTGTTGCCTTCCACATTCCTAACCCTCTCTCCATCTTCCTCTATGTACGAATACCTATGAATACACATCATGATATCTGATGAGCACGCGCTCTTCATGGGACGTGCGCGATCAACTTTTGCCAAACAGATGATGGGGATCATCTAACGTATCTTAGAGCAGTTATCACAGCTTTCATGGTCCCTATACAAGTTATGAGTAACCATCTGCATGTACATATATCGTGATATCACATTATATCTGTGCTACTAGTGAGTGTATATTGCTACCCTAGATTAATAATAATCTTTTTCCTTCTTCGATTTATACTCAATAGATAGACTATAACTGGAAGTTATTGATTACTTACTGTCTATTAAACATATTAAACACCTCACTATGGTTTGTGGCTATACACGCATCAAACACTTCCCCGATGCGAAACAGTACGCCTTCTAGGATTCTGCCAGGTGTCTTGGAATTATCTACAATACCGACTAAAATATCTGATGATGAAAATCTGCCATTTCACATTCCCTGCAACAATTAAAGATATACCGGCTTTCCTCACTAGCGTTACCAGACTGAAGAATATGTTGCACATGTTCGAGTTGCGCCGCATGCGTCTGCAGGATCAAGCAACAGAGATGACGTTTGCAATGAATGAGGCGCACAACAAGTCGAAGAACCGCAAAAGACGAAACTTTGTGAGCCACTCCCGAATTGATACATTTGCTGTCTACATGCAATTGCAAATTGAGCAATAAAATGAAGTATGGCGAAATGAAAATTGTACGATGCGTTTTCTTTCAATATCGAATATAAAAATAACCCCCGAAAAGGGAGAGAAATGATGACAATGTTATCTGTATTGTATGAATTTTTTCTGATCACTATACCTCTTACCTGTCCTCTCTCTCAATATTAGAACCGTATCAAGATGAGAGGACGCAAACGTATCAACAAAGAACTGCGTAAAATCGTTACAAGATGGTGAACGTGAGATTCCAGTTGCAAATGAACACGCGTGAGACGATCCATGACATGCTTTGAAAGTCATAAAAATTGGCGACAAAGTGATCATCACTATTTGGATTTCGGATATCAAGCATGTGCTGATCGCAAATTCGTCGTTGTCAAGGGTGGTGGACTGCGACTTTTTTCTTTTTCTTTTTTTTTAGCTGGAATGGCGAGTTTCTCTCATCTTCCTACAATAAAAAATGTGTGTTGCTTATTACAAAAGGTCGTTATCCTTATGGTTTGATGGTGTGTATCCACGGACGCTAATCTGTTTATTGCTTACCTGATCCTTGTCGCTGCATCATTGGCTTCGACGAGTTGGTTGGTGGTCATTACATGGGCTCTTTGTTTCGATCTTTATTCCAACACTTGTAAGAATGTGAAACAAAACCTTTAAAATGACTTTTGTCCACGCCTTTACAGGCTTCTACAATTCTTTTTGATAAAGTATCGTCCTGCAAAAATCTCTGGCGCTTAGCCTTATTCTTTGCTACTGCCCAGAATTGTTCTATCGGGTTAAGCTTAGGCGAATACGTAGGAAGTTACACACATTTGTATCCTAGGTATTCAATGTACTTTTTTATATTTTCATGCGTGTGAATGGGTGCATTTTCCATAACTATATAATGACCTTTTATATGCGGATGTTTGTCCATTTCATCGAGAGTCATTTTTAAGAAACTGATATAGTGACCTGTTACAGTCCCCGAACTTACATATCCTTTAGCCTTTCTCTTCTTCGCAGGTCTCGGTTTTTTTTACGCCAACTGTGATCAAACCTCCAGCAGAGATGGCATCCAATATAGACGTCATGTTTGCTCTCGTAGTAACCCTGGTAACTATGGCATGTGTACCTTTTCTGGACCAAGCTCTTGACCCTCTTATATTGATATCAAATGCAGACTCGTCAAGAAACACGCAATTCGTCAGAAAATTCATGTCTGTATTTTCCTATTTGCAAACCCAATCGTACCACTCCTCAATCTTTCCCGGGCTGTTTCTTCTGATAGAAGGGAAATCAGCTTTCTTCAAGGAAAGGATACATTCGCTTCTCATGAAATTATAAACCGTGCTACGTGAAACTTTTAGGATCATTGAATAGATGCAACAAATGCTTAGTCACTTCAACCACAGCAGCAGAAGGATTGGTATCAATGAAGTTGACAGCAGCCTTTTTATGCTCTTCAGTCAGAGTGCACTTAACGACCTACTCTTTTACAACTGTCAAAGATGCTGTCAGGGCACATACTATACTGCTCAACCCGTCTCTGAGCAGTCCGAATGTGAATGCCCAACTGCTTCGCAGTAGCTGCTACACTTATACACTTTTCAATCTTCAGGTCGAAAAATCGAACCTTATCCTAGACGGTATAGCGCACATAGTCACGTTTTACGTTGCTCTCCTTCATTCGAATATCTTCATCTTTTGGCTTCTCCATCAACTTTGGGTAAGCCGGTGAAGATTCACTAGAGGCAGCACTTCTCAGGTATTCACTAAGAGTTGCAATTGCTTCAACAACAAATTCATCCTGATCAACAATATACTCCATCGGTTCAGGGCCACCATTCTCAGCAACGACATTTCCATGCCCGTCTTCAAGTAAAAATATTATACTCATGTTAAAATATAAAGAATTGAAGGAAAACAAGGATCACATCTAGAACAAGAAAAGAACTTTATTGTACACTTTAAATTGTCAGGCGAGTTAAGAACATCGGTTACCAGAAAAATGATAATTTTGTTTGTTCCACGCATGTCAGCTGTCGGAGTTAACATTGGTCACGTAGCATGAACTGCGGGTGTCCTTCGTTTTAATGTGATCAATTGATATCGTCTACTTCCAACTTTAATATACAAATAACCATAAAAATATATTAATTATTTAATAGTATGTAGAGTTGTAATCTGTCTCCTTTTTTTTTTCTTCGTGTGCAACAGAGCTCGTTGCTGCATTAATTTCGGGCATAACTGTAACTCAGCCTTTCCTATTAATCGTAACACAGTGCGAAGACATCAACAACGTAAAAGATCAGGGTACATACACTAAGTTTCCTACTGTTTTTGGGGAAAAAAATCAAATGAAGAAGAAGAAGTAGTAGCGCCTCTGGTCCTCCATAGCGTAAGTGATAAGAGATTTTTTATTTATTTATTACATGTTGGCAGACGAATTGCTTTTCGCTAAACTTTTGAAGCACTTCATCAGACATGGTTTGTAGTGAACCTGTGACACTTACGAATAAAATATAACAGCACTTATTCAATGTGATACATGCATTTTCCCAAGAGGAAATCCTCCGCTTGGGTACTCTTGGCTTGTGTATTTTTATGAATCAATGCTGTCTCCAATTTTAAAGAGTTATACGTTTCTGTTAATGTCTAAGTGTGATAGTTTTTTCAATGTAAGCATATAAACCATAAATGGGTGTTTACTATAACATGTTCCACTTAAAAAAATTTTGGGTTGATCGTTCTTTACTCGGCGACTGAGCTGGAAATTGTACAACTCAAAAGGTTTATGACTTCTCACAAACGAATGCATTCACCGACATTCGACCACGATCAGGGTTCACATCCGAAAAAATTTATTAGTGAAAGTTTTTTGAAAGACATGGAATCTATGTCATTAAGCAGCGCTTCCCACGACATGGCTAATTCAATGCGGCGACCCATGCAGCCATCGCACATTGAGCACATTGATGACATCGACAAGTACTTGGCGGATGACAGTAATGAAGAAGAAAGTGATATAATAATTGACATTGATGATGTAAAGCTGGTGGATACGTTTGTCAACGGGAGCATGTTACCAATGGAATTACATCCGGGAGAATCAAAGCCCAAAATTCCAGAATGCGTATTACAGGCCTCTACAGCGTAAGTTTTTTCTCTACATCAGTGTTATGTGCATGAGGGATTTACATTTCCCAAGGCAACTTGGCCGATATGATGAAATCGCCGATGAAAGAGCGGTAGGTACTTGTACCAAATCGGACTATGTCGTTCATCTTCTCTGAAAAAAAAAAAAAGAGAGATAGGATAGAATGGGAGACAGCATTACGAAATGAAGCTAAATCACTATTGCGTGCGTTGTCATCATCGCCATCGGCTCCATCATATGAAACTGTCAATACAAGAGATATGATGGAGGTTGATGAATGAAGAATTCTCTTGATCAGTTTTATGGTGTATCAAATATACAGTCTGTGTTGCATCTATAAATGCAGTATTACTATTCATAAACGGATGTGTGGAGAAATCTTATTGTATTATAAAAAAGCGACACATTCATATCATGCAAGTATATATATATATGTACCCTCGAAGGAATAATTGAAAAGATAACCACTGTGTGATGCCCGCTTCAAGAGACGTTGGAAACTGCTGGAGTCAGCGAGCAGTTGGTGACAGTTCAGAAGTATCTGCACTTTCAGGGCTTTAAATCTCGTGCACCAACAATGAAGAAGTTTTAACTAAGATTTATAAGAAGAATCGACTTGAGTTTCTCACAAACATCACCTAGACCATGGAGAATAGCGCCATATCATATGGTCCCATGGATCTCGCTACATGGTCCAGCAATACAATGATCTCGAGTTAACGATCTTTTGAACATTTCCATGAATACTACAGTATACTGTTTATTGAATCAATTTTTACGCTAATCTAAACAAATTTTGCATCCATGAAGTGCCAAGTTTGCGCTAAGGAAGAAATTAATATGCGCCATCAGTTAAACCATAAAACTTACTTGAACTTGGTCCCTCAGCGGAAGCAAAATCTATTCAGAGTAGCATAAAAGCTCATTCATGGTTAATACCTCTTGTACTTGAATGTTTGTCTTAACCCCCGAAGGGTATGCCCATCCATCAATGGGGGCCTCGCCCGCACCTTGACGGTGGGGCGGGCAGGATTAAATGTCGTGTAGCCATTCTTGGGCTATCGACCGAGTTGGCCTAAACAATACATCGATAGAAATGAGCGATCTTTTGTTTATAGTCAATCGCAGTACGTACCGGGGATGTCTTCCAAAAAAAAAAAAAAACAGAGCCGAAGAAAAAAAGAAAAGAACAGTCTTCCTTTTTAAATGGTTGATTTTTTTTTAATGGAACATCACCTTATCTAGAAACACAATGGACCAAATCCAGGTTCCAGGCCCACTCTGATACGACGCAGAAAAGTGCTACTTCTATACGCACAAAGAACAATTCGCCACCGCAAAATAACCTTTCATCCAACGCAAAGTGACCTGTAAAATACTGTATTTGTCATATCCTTTCTATTCAAATTTAAATACTTGAAGGCTATTATATTGGCGTTCTTGATAGCAATATTGAAGCTATGTTTTATCTGAAATAATAAGAGGAGAAAAACTCCAGTAGCAATCGTGCGGGTAATACTGTTCTTCAGGAAACAGTTTTAATATCGGGTATTAGATATGGCCCATCACAACCGAGAACCTCAATGTTGATCTCGGGCTTGGTGCAGGCGGTACAACATTGATGTTTGAAGGATTGGCACTGGACTTTATCCGTCTAGCATCCTGTGAATTTTGATGGTACTGTAATGGGTTAGGTGGTAGGACTGGTGAATACAGTGGGGGCGCTGTTGCATGAAGTGGAGGGGGCGGAATCAATTGAGTCGACATCAAATGATGGCCGTCATTGTTTCCTCCGGATTCATCTCCAGCAGGGATTGTGGTCGAGTCATCTGCGCATAGCGTTGCACTTCTCCAACCCTAAGGACAAGCAGTCAGACAGAAAATCAACGTAGGATTTTGCGGGATTACCCAGCTCTGCAAAAGAGAAAAGTTATCAGGACTACTCTGAAACAGCGTCAATGTGTGCTTTGGATCGCGAGAAGGAGAAAATATCTTGAACCATGTTCGAACAATTTTACGTCTGTCAATGTAGCGTGAAAACGATGAGCCATCTTGCGAAGTTCGCCTTGTATTCTTTGATGGCTGTGGTGGAGTCACCGTATCACTGATGGTGGCTACATTGAAATGACAGCATGGACCATAAGGGACAGACTGTCGGTGGAGATAGACACCAAGCTGAAGTACTCCCTTTTTTTGTGATCGGGTCTTTTGAATGTACATATTCCAATTCGATCTAAACCGTCTGATTAGTAGTACTCTATCAAAAACACAGCGTACCCTGCATAAAACACTGTTTTAGAGTAAACACGTATTCCCTGCTTCAGGCTTGAAACATCTGAGAATTCAACACTAAATCGAAATGGAGGATATATAGAATACTGTTCGATATTTGATTTCGCTTTGCCTTTATCGACTTTTTCTGTACTGGATTTCGCAGCATCCGAACATTTCCTTTCTGTAGACGATGTAGATGTTGCCCATGAGAATGCAGATTCACCTGTGTAAGTGGTTGTATCGTCCGTCGGAATAAGGTACGGTTTGCTCTTATTTGATGTGCTAGCATCTGAACTAGAACCAGAGTCCTCTTTTTTGTCCAACGCCTCCTCTTGCGGCGCAGAAATTGCGAAGCCTAGTTCTGTCCGCTGTTCGCTGCCATTTTCTATCTGTGTGCGCATTTGGATCTGATCCCAAAGTGCGTCTTTCAGAACGTGCTGCGGCACAAGCTGCTCGCCTGTGAAGGGATTCATATCCTTGGAGATGGCTTCTAGTTGCTCGAATGTCATGTGCATATAGTAGATGGATTGACAAAGCGTCTCTTCGAACATTTCCAAATCTTTTTCCACAAATGGATAGACCGACACAACATCCTCTTCAGCGTTTTCTGGGTCATCAGACTTTGTTTCATAAGATATAGTGGAGTCGTTGTTAACGGGTGACGGTGCAAAACTAGAGCACTTCTGTGCACCATCGGTAGTATCGGTAGAAGCAGAGCGAGTGACGTGAATCTTTTCGCCAGGATTGACAACGATAGTTGTGCTTTCGGAAAGCGAACTAAATCCATCGTTCTGCCCTTCGTTGTCCGGCACTGCCTCTGCACAGTGATGCTTATAACAAATCATTAAAACCTGATAGGCAAACTGATAACGTTCATATTCACTGAATAACAAAAACCTTATTATCTTCCTGTGTTGATTATTAGTTTACCTGGGTACCCAAAAAGCATCACTTTCAATCACTTTTTTCAACCAGCGTACAGGTACCGAGGCAGCCCGTTTCCGATCCATCGAGTAGGCTTCCCGACAAAGATAGGTAAAAATGGCCTCGCAAATACGCTCGCTTCCATGCACAAGGTTTTCGTCAGCAAAGATGAGGTACTCGACAAAATTATATTCGTCCAGTGTCTTCAAAATATATTCAACGCACAGGTCACACATAGAATGCAGCTGGAAAAATGAACAAGTGGCCAGTATTTGCCGGACATTTTCCTGCGTAATCTCTGGATCCGAAACTTTGCCGTAGAGTCGACACAAGACAAAGTAGAACGAGTCAGCTGTGATAAACTGGTTATTTTCAAAGTTCAAGATAACACTATCCGATGATGTTTCCCGAAAGCCACCCTGAAGCAGCAGTTGAAAATATGGATTTTGGTCTAGAACCAGGCGATGAAGATGGTAGCTTTTCTCCCATGCAGGCACATGGACAGTGACATCACTCCCAATACCATCAAGAAGTCCTCGTATGAGGATATGACGACACAATGCCAATGAGTGTGAATGCCAGTCATACTTAGCATGGTACGTTGTGGTGGAAGTGTCGGTTAAATTGGACAGCAAGGAGCTGTTACCAGCGGTTTCGAATGTCAAGTCTGTAGTCCGCGGATGGTCTGCCACTTTTGAAATGCGCGCTTGACTGTGCGTCCCTGATAAATTATCAAGCAAGTCAATACATTGGGTAAGATCTCTCAACTGATAGCTTAGGTCAGCTGCGCACAATGAACCTGTGGAAACCCACGATTGGGCAGCTTCTGTAGCAGTACCTGATCGGCGGGAGGGTGATCGCACAGAGGATGGCGATGCATCACTGGAACGAGGCATAAAGGAATAGGAAAGAAAAACAAAAGAAAGAACAGAGTTGCCACATGTTGGTCACCACGTGAGCAGAGTGTTTTGCTACTTTTTGTTCTCATTTCTCCGTATGCACATTGTTGCAATGAATACTGACCACACGCACACAAAATTGCCCGTTGTAGCATCAACTGTAGATAATTTTTTTTATTTCTCTTTTGTCCGCTCAGGGGTTGAGCCTTTTAATCGTTAAATAAATGTTTGATGTTGTATGAAACTTCATGTAAAAAATTTGTTAACTTCTTTATGCCAGTAATGCTGCCAAACGGTTCGCTTCCTTATTTGAAATTCCTATTGTCGAAATGAGCCCCGATCCGTCCAGTCTCTTTTCAGGAAGAACGCTGATTATAGAGAATCATTTACACTTCAGAGACATTCTGCGAAGAATTTAAGACGTTTGAAGGATGAAATTGCAATTACATACACGTATGAAAAAAAATTCGAAGTCATATTCATTAACAATCAGCGACACCACGCGGAGATCGCTTTTCAGTCTTAGACTTGCTTGACTAAACATGGCAAAGTGCAATACAATACCAGATTACTATGTTAATGACTGTACCAAGGCATAGCTGCTTCCTTACGTCATTCAGAAATAGATGATAGACCGACCGAGCAAGTTTAATTGTTTCGCCTTTGTTCTTGCTCCCCTTGTTACTGTTACTCTGTGGAATTTCTTTTTCTGCATTTCTGGCTCTTCAGCAATTCTACCAAAATTGGCGGTGGCATACATTTATAATGCCCCTGTAATTTCTCTTAGCCCATAATATCCTGAAGCGCGGATTTTATCGACTGTTCCTACCATGAAGCTTGATGCACTGGCCGCTTGTTTAAGTAGCGATCCTAGCACACAATTTACTGACCCATACTGTTGCAAGTCCTTACTCTATCGGAGATTAACCTTTTGTAATTCATTGAAAGAACTTGTTGAATTGATCTCGTGCGAATGTAACCCACACTGTTGACATATACCATATTTGGAGCATGATGGGTGACGTATAAAGATATAAAGCAATGGAGAAGAAAAAACTTTTTTTATTTTATAGACCGATGATGCACAGCATGGAGAGCTACCGCCACGCTGAAATCCAAGCCGAAGGGTGTTAAGGAGCGGCTCATAATCTTGATATTTCTTGCCAAAGTTGAGGGCACAAAACAAGGGCTCCTTCCGTTCGGAATGCTGTTTGTAGCACGTAATCATAGCCTGCTTCTCACTGCACTCGACTCACAGTAAATGACCTACAATGCGTCTGTGGTAGTCAGCAATGTTTCCCAGGAAAACAAATACCGTACAGACTGATATCGAGTCAATGCTACGGTCTATCTGTGAGATGGCGCATTTCTGGATGAAGCACACTTCGAGTCACTTAAGGTAGCAAATTGGACATATTTGAATGCAAACCAGCTGGTAACAACGGAGATTATTGTAAGGATTCTATTTTTGGACAAACCATCAATTCCAGTCGTGCTACTCGATTGGATACGT
This sequence comes from Saksenaea oblongispora B3353, assembly GCA_000697495.1. Classification (NCBI taxonomy): domain Eukaryota; kingdom Fungi; phylum Mucoromycota; class Mucoromycetes; order Mucorales; family Saksenaeaceae; genus Saksenaea; species Saksenaea oblongispora. Next base: position 156,017 of record JNEV01001329.1, read on the forward strand.
TGGTAAGAGAATGCCACGTTCGTATCAAAGGGAGGTATATTGAATAATGTCCGGATAGAATATCAATGCGCGAACTAACGCAAGAGCTCCGGAAAAGTATCGTCAACAGAGGGCAGCATTGCTTTAATATTACATAGATATAATCTTTATACAATTGTACGATGCTTAAGGCACTTAACCACTAGGTCGCTTAGAGCCACTGTCTTCCCCCTCACCCCATTCTCAAGAACTTCTATCAGAATGAATCCCAATAGTCACACCTTTACAATGTGACAACAAACTGAGGTAGGCGGGATGATGATCTTGTCTTACCCACTTTTTAATTTAGCCGTGGAACTTATCTCTGGATGTGCAGTAGGCTATCATAATTCATATCCCCAGCCTTCAACTAACTATTGCCTATATTATCGAGACCTGTAGTCATTCTTGTGCAGCTATTCTTTTTCTCGTATGCTCTTCAAACGTGTACATATTCTCAATATCAATGTAGTTTTCTATGTCCAAGATTTTGTTGGTCATCATAAAGCGTTGCAATTCTTCCAGATTATTCCTTGTCTGACAAGTATAGCTCTGGACATATCTATAATACACAACAACTTCATGCTAGCAGACTAGGCACTACTCTGATAAATTTAAGTAGCTAGAGTAATTCTACAAGTTTATTTGTTGTCATAGAATAAAACAATTTGCAACCAAATTTCACGAACTTAACTTTGACCGTACTGCAGAAAGCCGATACGTATATGGTTATATATTCCCATTGAACTATTTTCAGCACAAATTTCATTGAAATGAGATGCAAAAAAATCTGGATTTTATAATTTCGATTCAAATTGCTGCAACTTGTATAAAGTACATTTACAACATTGTTACTTAATCCTCTGCCGTTTCGACCATGGGTGGACTATAACATATAGAATTAGCAATGTATTCCATCATTTCCATCTATTACCTTGGTCGTCGTCCTTTGATTTTGTTCAGGGCGGATACTTTTGCTGATGGGTGATCAAGAGGTGTGAGCAGTTCAAAACTGCACAACAATTCTTCGTTGATGCTCATAATTGCTCCAAAATTATCAAACTCGCCACAATAGTTGGGAGCGGAAAAAACTGTCACCAACGTGCGTTCGTTAAAAAATTCGTATCCATCTTCAACTACCATGTGTGCACGACACACAAGGTCCAGATCAAATTGCGCTAAAAATTCGTTGACAATTTTTTTTCCAAAATAATACGAAACACCTCGTTCGCTGTCTTCCCAATCATATGTAGTTTCACAAGGATCAGACCAAAGTAGATCATTCAGTAGTCCATATTCAGGTACATCCGTAGGCCGTATAATATTTCGCACCTCATCCATAGAATTTAGTGACGGGCTTAACCCTCCATGGACGCAAAAGATCTTGCCTGCAACCAACGATGCAATCGGAAGCGAGTTAAAAACATCAATAAAGGTTTTCCAAATTTTCAAATTTGTTCGTCTTTTGCATTCATCATAGAAGCCATAGACTAAATCCTTACGTTACTATAGTGTGTAGTAAAAAAAAAGGTTTTCATTTACCTCGTGTGACATTGGCGCATTCGTGATTGCCTCGCAGTAAGAAAAAGTTTTCAGGGAATTTGATTTTGTAACAAAATAATAGGAGAATTGTTTCCAAACTCTGCTTGCCACGATCGACGTAGTCACCCAGCAATAAATAATTTGAATCTGGCGGGAAGCCACCCTAGCATATCCATTTTTAGAATACATACACACCACTTGCTAGTTAAGTATACCATTTCAAATAACCGAATCAAATCATGGTATTGACCATGTATATCACCCATAATTTTCACTGGAGCGTTGATTTCTAATAAAGACTAACATCTTTCGGTGAAATTTGATCAATACTGCAATTCTTACAGGTTGGCTCATAAACACTTCTTGAGCTGCCTGACAAATAGCAACAATCTCCGAGTTTCGAAAACAAATGGATTTTGATATCTTTCCACTCATTCCAACTTCCAATAAACGATTGATGCATTCATCGATATCTAACGTCCTACCGATGGATCGAATCGAAGTATCGGTGAGCTGATTTTGTGATGAAAAAGTAAGTTGATTTTGATCTTGTAATGTTTGCGAACTTGTCGTTATATTCTTGTCACGATTCAAGGTGGTATTGTTAGGGCTGTTTTGTATGTTTGGAAATGACGATGCCGATGGCAGACTGGAATTGACAAGAATGGAATTAAGCGAGGTGGTCGTTGCAATGGAGGCTTCATTGTCCGGAATTTCAGTCCGAATGACACTCGGTCTGTCCTTATGTTTCTTAGAATTTATATTTCCCATACTACATACAAGTAAAGGAGTGTAAAGGGGGAAAAGAGAACACTTGATTCTTTCTGCGGGGAGGGTTTGGGAAAGTGATCGTCGCGCATTTCCGATTCGCTAGATTTCACGTGTCACTCAAACATGCAAAAAGCATGACTTGTGACACCTTTCACTTGACTTAGGAAATACAACCATTGAGATTTTACCGTCTTAACTTGAGACGTATGTAAACAGAAAAAGACCAGTTTCTTTTTTTTTTTAATCGAAGGTTTGTTATGATAAGTTACAGCGTGAAAAGTCATGTATATTGACAAACTCATACGATAGACGCGGTAAATTTCTTATCATGCATATGTCAAAGTGAACAATAGGAAAAGTAAATTCCACATTTGAGCATATTTTAGGAGTGCTTTATTTCACACAACTGAAAACAGTGGCAAAGATTGGGGTTTTTTTTTTAAAAAAAAAAAAAAAAAGAAAAAGAAAGAAAAGAAAAGGAATGACTTTACAAGGAATCCATACCATAGCAATGGAAAGTTTTTAGAGTAAAGACTACCTCTCAGAAAATGTCTACTGTGAAACAAGACATATCCATAGGGTCTGAAGCACCAGGTACCAATCAAACACCAGGTACTATAATATATGTGATTCATTGTATTGTCTTTCTATCTTCCTAAGTTTTTTTTACCCACCGATAACAAATGAGTGGTACCTAACGCATCATTTTTGGAAGTTTTCCAAATAAATAAAGCACTAATGCTATTTTGGACAGCAAAGTAGAGGCAGCATCCTGGAGATCGAAAAACAAAACAAAAAAGTCAAACAGGATAGATCTCAGATTTCTACTTCGTGGCGGAATGAGCGGATACAATTTAACGTGACCGAACGCGCAGAAGTTCATGGAAAATTGGTTTCATATCTAACACATGACTAGTTGCTATGATACATAATGGAATGGCAGGGCGTATGCTTTTTAATCTTCTGACTAGACAAAACAGTACACAACAATATCAAAAAGAATATACATTCAGAGGCTTAACTTCCCAAGAATTTTTAGTGTACCACATAGTCTACAATCCTGAAGAGAAATAGTTTTGATAACAAAATACCAATCAGAAGCAGTGCTCCGCCAACGACGTGAACGATAACTTTACTATTGGGTACTTCAAAAGGAAAAATCGAAAATTTCATAGACCGTCAATTTCTATTTTGATGGCTTCCCCAATGTTTATACCCCATAGTGATAAACATGGAAAGAGAAATCCGATCTTCTAGGTAGTACAACATTAACATCGGCCAAAATGGTCAAGAAGGTACATAAATTCCCATAGGCTACTGAAGTGAAGCTCAGCTAAGGGTTTGTACAACGATAGTCAAATCAGCGACTTTAAGGTTGGTACTGCAAAATGTGGCATTCCAGGCACTATAAAACACATCTGTTGCCAAATGATGATAAGACAACATGTAAACATGTAATCAAGATGAATTGAACAAAGCAGTCGCGTTACATGTACAGTTTATGTCAATGAGTATGCAGACTGTTTGGTTAGACAGATTTAATGAGGCTCATCGAAAGAAAATCTTTCATAGAATAAAGAACTATCTACGCAGCAGTGATCAGTGGAAACACAATAATACGTGAGCAATTCCCCTTCGAGATAGGAATGCGCGTGTTCACGGCATTGTTTCCGCCCAATTTCGTCTTAATATGGTAAGTCCAAAACGACCCTTGATCGTCCCATAGAACACGACAGGCGGAGAAAAAAATTCTGCAGCTGATCTGTCCAATCAGACAGACGTCAAATTGACAAAGTGATCTCATGCAAGTCGTAGCTGTCGGTGGTTCATATATTATTCCTTTTAATGGACCCCGATTAATATCTTTGTACTCATAGATTTTCCTAAAGAATCTATGGAAAAAAACAATTGTTGGGATGATCCCTGGAAGTATATGGATTGGCTAATAGTTACTGATCAGTCCTTAACGTTGAAAAACTTTATTTGGCGGTGCTCCGATTCCGTTCCTTATATATATATCCACTCCATTACGTTTTAGTTACAGATCAACAAATCCACTTCCTCTCCTTTTCTAATGAAATTTGCACTCCTTACCTTCATTTTCGCCATCGTTCTTGCCCTTCAAGTCCAAGCCGCGCCTTTGTCTTTCAAGGGCTTCCCTTCCAAAGGCATTTTTTCTGGAGGCTTCCCTTCTAAAGGCATCTTTTCTAAGGGTTTCCCATCCAAAGGCGGTTTCCCTTCCTCATTGAAGGATATTTTTTCGAAAGGCTCTTCGTCCAAAGGCGGTTTCCCTTCCTCATTGAAGGATATTTTTTCCAAAGGCTCTTCGTCCAAAGGCTTTCCCTCGTTGAAGGATATCTTCTCTAATGGCTCTTCCTCCAAAGGCTTCCCCTCATTGAAGGACCTTCTCTCCGGTGGTTCTTCCTCCAAAAATTTCCCCTCATTGAAGGACATTCTATCTGGTGGTTCCTCCTCTCACGGTGTTCCTGTTGACCCCCAGCTTCTTAAGAGCATTATGGATGGAGGTGACGCTGAAGAGTACTTCAAGGAAAGCCAGCAATCTGCCAAGAGCGGCCCTATCGATAGCATCATCTCCATGCTTTCTAAAGCCGGATTGGACGTTGTTAAGACTCCTACCCAATGCAGTGCCTGCAAGGGCCTTTGCAACACCATTCTCTCTGGTCGCACCCTGGATATCTGTAAGTACGACGTCTGTGTCAAGTTGCTTGGTGGTGTCAAGTCAAGCAATTCGAGACCTTCCTGCTCGTTGGTCGGCCATTAATAATAGGACGGTCTCCGAAATGCAAAGCTCTCTGCTCTTCTAACGCATAATACGTTCACATCTGCACTGGTGCCCTGCGATGTTAAACAAGAAGTTAGATCAATAAGTACAAACTATTTTCTATATACTGGATAATAAATTCCAATTACTATAATTCGATATAACGAGACGGTTGAGTGAAAATGCTATTATTGAGCGTTCCCGCTATCTACTTTTCGTGTTGAACCGGAACCTTCCGAAACTTATAGTAAAGCTTTTTACACAAGACTGTATCTTTTTTTTATCTCTATAACTGCGTTTGCATTCGATGACTAAAGAAATTACATGTGCTCATAATGTTCGTCTTTATTACTATGAGCTGTTACTGACATACATCAAATACTATCGTTTATCAAAGGTTTAATTTAATATTTAGTAAAATCGCTGTGGGTTCTAGTAGTGTGAACAGCGCATTTTTTTATTGTAGAGTAGCATCTACAGCGCATCACTTCACCACCAACGCTTTTCATTTTGTACGATGACCCCAAACATTGCGGTCATCTTTGCTCGTATTATTGGCATTTTGTCCGCCGCAGAAGATTGTTCGACGATGACATGCTGTATTTCGCATTAGCGTGAATTGCAGACTTGTCTCAGAAGGACTACATTCTTTTTTCTAAAGTCTATAATGGACATGTCCCATTTGTCCATCTGTTCAGATCGTTTTTGGATCGTATCATCATCCTTCCTACTTACAGGCTGATATCGAACTTTTTTTCTTTTAATAAGTTACATTTGTTCTTCACAAATCGATGGAGCGTTGTTTTAACCACCTTGAATCCTTCAAATCTCTAAAACAGTCGCTCTATCAGCAAGCGTAGGACGATTGGTAAGTTCTCATAAGCGCATTCTAATATAGCGGTTAAATACTCGTCATTTAAAAGACCTAGGTGTTCAGTGTTTTTTCTTTTTGTTTTTTTTTTTTAAAAAAAAAAAGGACTGTTAGGGTCCTGCTCAAACTTATCTTTACACTGAGTGAACATGAATTCCTAACTGCTTTGCAATAGCTGAAGTACACGAAGGCTTCTCAAATATCAGTCTGGAAAAGACTTTCTTATCTTGATACAAATACACTTATTTTAGGAACAAGGGTATGTAGTGCCACGTTTTGTAAAATACCTGCCCACTAAAAAAAAAAAAAAATGCTTCGACTATATCTCAGATTTTTTTTTTTTGACAAAACTGGTTAAGCTACGTGAATTTAACGAAATTTTTATGGGTCCCGGGCTCTGAACTATATTGGCCCGCAGCCCACCCAGCCCGGGTTAGTGAGCATAGACAGGCTTTTTAACTTATCTCCGAATTAACACAGTTTCCTATCTACTAGCAACCGCTAATTTCTTTGCATAGTTGGCTAAAGCATTTTGCAGAAGATACATATTGTACCTGTGTCCGCTCTAATTGGACTTTGCGGTGGAAATAGTACTTTTTGTGTGGAATTAAAAGTGGCCTGGGAAATATGGGTTAGCGCAATGGATTGGTTCATTGTGTTTCTAGAAAAGGAAATGTTCAACCTTATTCAAAGAGAAAGGCCGTTCTTATTCTTTTTCTTTGGGTCTAATAAAAGCATCCCTGTTCGTATTGAGATTACCTATCTATATAAGATTTCTCATGTCTGTTAATGTGTTCTTTAAACTCTTAGTGGTTGTTAAAAGTTAAATCACCCCGGGCTAGCAACCACTTTTCTCGCTGCCACCCTTTACGATGCGGCATGCAGGCCGCCACGACGGTGTGGAACTATATTCGGGGGGTAAATAAGACGACATCCAAGTAGGAGGCATTACCCATGAATGAATTTGACTATTCTGAATAAATTTTGTATCTGCTGAGAGACCAAGTTCAGATTAGTTTTACGATTTAACTGATAAAGCATGAGAGTTTCTCTCTTGGACCTTCATGACGCAAAATTTGTTTAATAAACAATATCCATCGGCAGTACGTATTCAGACACCTTTTACTGGCCCTTCATTTACGATAGTGTATAGATAACAACATAACACTGAATGCTGATCTATTTATGTGCAATGTAAAAGAAAAGAAAAAAAAAACCTCCCAGCAGCGTCGTCGAAGTCGGCTAATAATTTAAAAGGTCATATACGATAGCTACAAAGAGAGCAATGGTGGTTGCCCCAACAAAAAGCATTCAAGCTATTTTTGTCCTTTCAGGTCAGCGTACACAATACTCGTTCCGTGTACTACAGTTTCTCCGATTAAGTTCACGAAGATACACGAAAACTTGGTTTTCGACGGCTTTGTTCCACCATTCGTCTCAACTATTTCTCCTCCTAATCTCATACGTTCTAATACGCTCTGTATTGAACTAATGCTAATGCCACTAGAACTGAATTTTACGCCGACCAAATGTAGAAGAATGTATTTTTATTTTATTGTTAATACTAAGGTCCTATTACTGAATTATGCTGACTCTGTATAATGACTCGTCTCAACTTCGATAAACACTATTTGCACTCAGCTCATAACTGTGTACCGCGCCGACTTACAATATACATTTTGTATTATCGTATCAACGCTCTATTGTACTGATAGACTATGCTGGAAATTGTATAAACGTTTAGCAGGGCCATCACTATCCAACATTCACTGATTAATGCCCTGTGCAAACAGGTTGTAGATTAATGTATAGAAAGAAACAAGTCGAAGTCAAAAATGATCATTATTCATATCCTTGCCCATCACAAGGAGGTCTTCATGTTCCTGTGAAATGTAACTGACTAGATGATCTACTGTGCCTTCAAAAAGCTCTCGTTGTGGGATACCTTTTTATAGGCAGCGAGATTCCAGTGACACAAGGTTTTTGTCGTCAGAAGCGTTCCTTGGCTTCAATAGAAAACTAAAATAGAAATTGGCTGTGTCATAAAGTCGTCGTTAGTTATCCTTGATGCAAGATAGACTCCACAACTTATAGAAAGGTAAGACTTCTTGTATGCATTATATCAACTTACCCGGAGGGAATGCAAAGGCATGTACGACGAAGGAATAAGAGCAATCCACACCTCCATGTACGGGAGATGGAAGTAGTACTTCATTTCATGTTATCCCTATATTTGTACGGAGAAGCTTTCAATATTACGGCCAAAGTGTCATTAAAAAAATCAGGCAAACGTTGTAGATCATGGCGCATAATTTTACTTTGAATTCGTCCAAAACAGAGCTGTTCCCATTCAGCGCTAGTTTACCATCTCAATAACGCAAACGGTCCGTCCACCATTGATTGTTTCATTCCACAGTTACACAGATGAGAATATGGAACTCTTCAATACATTCTATTTCACACAAAGGGATAGGGAAGGGCTAATAGTTGAGGGAATGAAATGCAGATGACCAGCAGCAGTCTACTGAGTGGCTACCGGCCCACCAGGGAGATAAACGTTACACGTAGTAAGGGTATAGGTTGCAGTTATCTACGCTTTCCCGTGTTTTAAACTGCGATTAATGTGATATTCTTCCAGTTCACGTCGAAGTGTTTCGTTTTCTCGTTGCAGCCTTGCATTTTCTTGAAGTGACTGTTGCACTAAGTGTTCCAGATATTCCTATAGATTCTGTTAATGTCTCAAGTAACCCGATATTAAGTTTACCATTGTTGCGGCAAGATCGCTACGCTCTGCATCAGACTGTACTTGTTTACTACTAAAGACAAGAAATACAGCGGATTGATACCCATTCTTTTTCTCTAGGCTCCGTGCAATGGAATTTTTGTTACCTAGGGTCAACTGGATCAGTTGACTGTGCAGATGGTGTTGACTTGTAGTTCTCGCCAAATTTTAGTTTCATGCCAAAATGGCGCGTTGCGGTGGCACACATAGTTCGTATCATCTGACGCTGCGCTTCGTTATGCCGTATAAGCTCTTCCAGTTGGCTCTGAAGTATAGAATAATCAGGTACCAGTCGGATAGATTGGCCACGCAGCACTGACGAGGAAGGTGACGTAGTGGACGATGATACCGAATGTGCCGCGTGAGGCGATTCGTAAGGATGGAGCGGAACTGCCAGCGGCCGCGTCTTAATATATGTTGCTTGTATTTCCCTGCACTTACCATCTACTTTTTCAACAGCTAAACGGGAGCTCAGTTCACTAGAACCTCCTGTAAGCTCAAATCTCCCAACTTTCCGCGTCTCATTCAAAAATAAACTCTCGACTTCCTTTTCTTTTAAACCTTCACGCTCTTTATCCGTTACATATCTTGGTGGTTTAGAACTCATTGACCCTTCACGCGTTAATGCTGTGCCTGCAGAGGAGAGGGAATTTTCACGGGACAGGGGAACCATATGGAGGGGGGGACTAGTAGATACAGATGAAACACTGCCTTGATGCTGTACTTCAAATCGGGATTTACGATCTGCTACATATGGTAAGCCATGACCAGAGAAGCCTCTTTGCTTGCTCTTACACATGTTATCTTGACTTGGAATGCGATACAAGACCTTTTCCGAAGAGATAGATTCTTCTGAAAGATGACCTGAACTAACGGTTCCCTCACTAGCTGAGACTTGTTTCCAGGATTGGTTAACGCTAAACCTTCCTTTCTTGACTTCGAAATCCTACACCGGTCGGAAGTTTGAAAATCATATCTATAGGGCAGCAGGCCTTACCAAGAACTCTTCTTTGGACTCAGCCTCGGGAAAAGGGAATCCGGAAGGGCTAGTAGAACGTGTGGACGATCCTGTCGTAGGGAAAGGATCTACATAGTCGTGTGATGTCTCTTCAACCACGAAACGTGATCTCCTTGGTGGGGTCCCTGAGGGGACTAATATCTCAGAGGCTTGGGTTGCTGAAGAACCCAGTCCTGTGGATAGCATCGCTGATGGCTGCGGAGGGTTCCGAACGATAACATCACCAAAAGAAATGTGTTTTTTTGTCCTTACAGGTTTGGGCTGTATCACGGTTGCTATATGTTCAGAAGAGGATATCTCCCCTTCCTGATGACTGATATCATCATGTGTTCTACTGCTTTCTTCAGATGCTTCTTCATGATCGTTATCGAAGTCCCATTCATCTGTTTTTGTGATCGTCACATGCCTTTGTGGAACTTTTTTGTGCGGGCGTTGTTCAAGAGGAGGAAGGCAGGCGATGATCGTTTTGATCAGGTAATCTCGCTTTTTTGCCTGCTTAAAAAAGGCGTGTTGCAAAAGCTTTTCAGCAGATGGTCTAGTCTGGCATTAACAATCCGATTATGATGAATGGATAGCATTTACCGTTTCGCAGGGTCCTTATTCAAGCACGTGTCAATCATATCTTTAAACGTGCGCGAATATTTATGCTTTGTTGTTTCACGCACTAGCGTCGGCGGGTCATTTGACAAAGTCATCATTAATACCTGTAACTCGTTAGACCATTTGATCTAGCCCCAGATAAGTGCTCGTAGCCATCTTACCTTTAAGGGTGGTAACTTAGCGAAGGGAGCATGACCCGTAGCCAGTTCGATGGCCGTGATACCAAAGCTCCAAATGTCGGCCTTATAATCGTAACCGGCTTGCTCCATCACTTCAGGTGCCATCCAGCACGGCTATCGTTGTGGGTTTAACACAAGAGACATTCACAGGCACTTCCTTACCGTGCCAACAAATGTTTTACGCAGACCGTTAAATCCCCTTTCTCCTGTTTCCATCAGTGAACTGGAAACTCCGAAATCGGCTAACAAGACCGTGCCATCCTCATCCATTAGCAAATTGCCAGCTTTTACGTCTCGGTGGATATGACCATTTTTATGCAAGTATGCCAATCCTTCTAAGGCTTGTTTCAAAATAGTAGCAATGCTTAATTCGTCCAATCCTTCGGAAAAACACGTCTTCATGATATCTAAACAAGAGCCTAGTAACATTATGGAATACTGGCTTAGGTTTCAATCTCAACTCTTCTTTATTTTCTTACCTCCAGCCAAGTAAGGTGTAACGATATACAATTTGGATCCTTTCACAAATGAACCATACACTCGAAGGACGTTCGGATGTTTTGATAAGGCCATCAGTGTCGTCTCACGCTATAGGACAAATAATATTCGCGCTGTCAACGAACAGTATTTCGACGGCTTTTGCTTACTCGCAACTCATCAATTTGATTCCGCTCGAATAAATCAAGATCAATCATCTTTATTGCGACGCGCTTGTTAGAAGGTTTATAAATAGCGCTATACACAACAGCGGACGATCCATATCCTAAAAAATAGTTAAATTTACCTGCTATTGACATAGCCAGTCGAGCTGTCCCTGAAACACTGGTAATTACCTATGGCAGTTTGCACATCAAAGTCGTCAACACTATGCCATAAGTGTGTATCTGGAGAATTTGGAGATGGGGAGGTCTCATTTTGTGCCGTAGTTTTGATTCGAAAACCGTTAAGTATATCAGAGCCGCTTATAGAGCGCCTTGTGGATTGTCCCTGAGTAATTGTTGCAGACGATGCGCTGACAAGTATGGGTTTCGGAGATGCAGCTGTCCGTGCTGGAGGGGATCCGACCGGGGAATCCTCAGCACTTGTCAAGGTTACGGAGGGAGTGTTTTGAGTGATGAAGTTATCTAAATTGTCTTTTGTCATTGGCAAGAGGAAGTTGGGTATTCGTTACTTACACCTGAACCTGTGGGTCCCACTTGAGGCGCCTATTTCCCAAATGACGTCAGTAAGAAGAAATGAAGCTCAGCACAACTGCTTTCCCGAAACACCTGTGCTTTACAAAAGGTTTAGTGACAGCTCTTTAACTACCACTGCTCAAGAGATCTGAGTCGTTTGCACTAGTTTTTGAAGAGAAGGAGGTCGAGAATCAATGTGGCAGCCAGAGTAAATGTATTGTTGGAAAATTCATCTTACTTTTTTCCGGTTTTGATATCGCAGTTTCCAGACCTACTGATAATGAGGGCACCGGAAAAATTTGATTTTAACACTTACCTGTTGATGAAATTTATGTACGTTTGTAACGGGTACAAAATAGATTACTATCTCTCAATGTACATCTGTACCTGACATAATGGATCTCAGCCCACGTTTGTGTTACCATAAGTTGCGCATTGTTTTGTTATTCACACAACGCTGCCTGTTTTCTTGCCAGTCGGAAGTGATAGGACAGAAGGATCCGATTGTATAGATATCTTTGAGCGTCTGGTAAAGAAAATTCATTCAACCATATAAAAGCTTTCAAACACGCGACTACTGGAGTGTCCAGACACCGGAAAGCGTTAAGCCCACCCATGACGACACTTCTCATTATCAGTATCATTTTCTCGCAATTTACTAATATAACGCGAGCCAAATGAGACACTTACAAATTCTCTTACAGAAAGTCTGGCTACACTAAGGATAAATAGCGTAAAGCGTAGTGCAAGTCGAAAACTTTTTTTTTTTGCTTTTGCTTGTGAAGTGGCTATTCTACCAGTTCAAGTTCCTCCTAACAATGCTCACAAAGCAAAATACCGAAATTTAAGTGCAAGAGCGTGTGTTGATATACGGCATGAAAGAGGCGGGAATGTCATACGGCCAAATCGCTAAGGCCCAGGAATTTTGTCGATCTACGACTCAAAAAAATGTAAAGATATTTGAATTGCTGTGTCGCACTACGAAAGAAAAATCAAAAAAGCTTACTGAACCATCACAAAATCATGTACTCCTGAACGTAAAATTTGCAACAGTTCGTATTGGCACATTGTCTATTTCGATATAGCAGTCATTCTTGTTTTTTATTATGCAACACATTCGTTGCATTCAAAATGTAAACCAATAATGTTGATTCGTGTACCAATTCTCATTCGATTTCTTTGCTTCTTAGACACGGAGACAACCTGGGACTTTCTTGAAGATATATCTATTGTTACGGACTCAGAAATGGCACTATACAGAATTGTAAGTCCCTTTCTAGCTGTTGTAATGCCTTTTGCGGGTACCCCTTTCAAACAATGCCTAAAATTTCCCTTGGGTACGCAAATTAAGACCGGCCTCATCGATTTCTTGAATAAATTTTTATGCTAGTCTAAACAATACATCAACAGCCATGAGTAATCCCATGTTTATAGTCAATCCCAGTAGGTATCGGGATGTTTTTATGAAACAGAGCCGAGCAAAAAAGAGAGCCATTATGGCTTGTGTGTGTAATGTTTGGGTTGTCAATGGCGTGGGGGAGGTAATCTATGATTCGAAGAAGGTCACAAAGGGCTGGCCAAGCAAACTGCCAGTGAACGCGGTGGTGTGTTTGATGTGCGTTCAAACAGCGGCTAGCATGTCCTCGGCTGAGGTTGGAGCCCTAGATACCCGTCAATAAACAGGAAAAGCACTGTATTTTTGTTTAGTTCTGAGCAGTTCAAAAAGATACACCTGGACTAAAGCTAGTTCTTTCGTTGTTCGACTTTTGCTCCATACTAAATTAAAGCGCTATTCTGTTTGTGGCGAGGTACTAATCTATACGACCCTCTGACCTTACCCTTTTCTCCTTTTTCATACCTTCGTATCATATTTGTGATGTCACAAGTAATACACTTTAGGTCTTCTGATGAATCTAGATTCCTTAACGTATGCATGAGCAAAAAGGATCGGACATCATTCCTTCAAAATGGCGTCTGTTTTCCTCAGCGATTTCGAATTCTGACAAAGTATGACGACTATATACACTCAGTAAAAAGAAATTGATTTCCCTGTCATAAAGATTATATGTGTTTAACACTGCAAAGTCTGTCAAAGAAACATTAATGTCCTTGCGGAGATTCCTGATCAGAGCAAATCACTCCTATTCGCCAGCGCGACACAATTTTTCGTCCAACGCACAGTTATCTGCAAAAAACGCTGTAGCAACGTTCGGGCAGACACTCCCATTCACCTTCCTGGGATTCTGGCCTGTCTCCTGCCTCCCATTCAGGAGTTTTCAAGAAAAAAGACAACATGACGCATCATCCCAATCACAGTCATCAGCATTCCGCAACAGATTCGTTCTTTACTCGAGTCTTCGGTCATCATTCTTCGCAGGACTCATCTCGAGGTAGATAGATAGACCGATTAGCATTCCTTCTTTCTTTCTCTCTCTCCTCTCTATAATTTATTCATACTGGATCTATTTTTCTCTCCTCTTCTATTTTTTGTTTTTGTCTCTTCACAGCAGGATCTCCTACCCCGCAACTCACTGCTCCTACGCCAACAAAGACTTCATCGTCCGTAACTCCACGCTCCAAGTCGCGTCATACCCGTAATTCATCAGCCGGTACCATCGCTTCTCCTATCCACTGCTCCTCTCCCACCACCATCCCGACATCTCCCTCAGCGATGCACCGACGCCGGTCATTTGACACTCAGGGAACCAGAGACTCCCCTCATCCGTCTGATTACCCCACTGTCCAACTCTCCGCCGCTTCCGCACACGAGAATGGCACTTTCTCAAACGGAAACTTATCCCACGCGCCAAAAGCTCCACACGGGAAACCAGCTAAGGTGCCAAAAATAAACACTGTTCCGTTTCCCAGGGGCGGCCGACATATTGGCGAAAGCAATGTCAATCATGCATCAGCTACAACCCAGGCAGCAGGGAATGCATCTATAAATCCAGGTTTACGGAGGAGTAACTCTGGTGATCCCCATAAATACGAACAGGCACCAGCTGGTATGTTCTCTTTTTTTGATGCATCAGGCGGAGTGTGAATCGGTTAGACGATCTGTCTGACGACTTCCGTTAGATCCTGGATTACTTTCAGCACATGCACCCAAAGATAAAAAAAGATATTTTCTCAGTCGTTTTGGAAAAAAGAAAAGTGAGTATCGGGAGGAAAGCGGTTGCATAATCTCATAGTAGCTTCTTCCCCAGCAGCTGGGCAGTCGGCTGATAGTAGCTCACAACATCGTCCGCATTTTTTAGGTCGCACTGATTTGAACCGTTCGGAATCGTCCACTAATTTGCTGAGTTCAAGCAGCTCCTCATCATACTCTCTTTGTCCCAGTAATGCCTCCTCAGTATCTCTCAAACAATGGAAAAAATCAAACGACAATGATAATCGATTTACTCAACCCTATCCCCTGGATGCAACTGGCATGGATGACCCTTTGAGATTTATCCAGAGAGGTCCCCATTACTATCCTTCCCCAGTATACGGAGAACGCAAAAAATCCTCAGGCTCCAGTACGAGCCGCAAAGTAAAAGATTCCGATAAATTCATCTACAGTGACCGAAATGCAACATTCAAGGATGTAAGGGTAACGTACCCGAAATTAGAGAGCGTACGCTGACTAATTAACGTTCATTTTGTACATCATCTAGGAGATTGAACGTAAGTATTCCACGTGCAGCCGTGTTTTCGTTTTTCCGCTTAACAGACGTTTTCCTTGAAATCATTAGTCGACCAAAACTTTACAAGTCTGGAGGGCATTGTTAACCCCGACTATTTTCTCCGGAATCAAAGCGACGTACTAGCGCCAGCCTCCCTCTTAACTCGAGACACGGTAAGAATACAAGTTCTCGCATACATACATCTTTCTTATTCGTTATTTTCAGAGTTTTGATTCCCTGTCAGCAGTAGAGACATGGGAACCTCCGGACAGCTGGGCTGTTCAAACTCCCGGTATGATGGCTTCGAGTGTGCTGGCAACAAGTGTAGTGGAGGAGGAATTGCCAGAGTTTGATGGGTGTTCTATCATCGAGCAAGGGAGTGGGGATATAGTAAAGAAAAACGTAAGGGAAACTTAAAACTGCGAAATGTACTTACTAATCTGACGACAGTTCTGTATTCGTATATTTCGACCTGATGCAACATTTGGCACATTGCAAGTATCGTTGAATGCTACAACAAGCGATCTTGTGAAGAAGCTTGCTGGTAAATTTTTCCTGCAGGATATGAGTAAACATAATCTTGTTCTCCGGAGAAACAATCTTGGTTTGTATTTGGACAGGGAGGTACCAGTCAACTAAACAAACCTTTGTAGAACGCGTCCTACAATCGAATGAACGTCCTTTACAACTACAGAAAACATTATTAGAACAAATGGGATATACCGATCAGGATCGAATTGAAGATGTCGGTCGCGAAGATAACTCGTACCTTTTACGGTTTACGTTTCGCCCTAGCATGGCACTACCAGCTCGTGAAGAGGGTGATTTTGGCCCACATGTAGACCTGCAAGCCAGAAATCTACCAGCGGTCCCAATTTTTCTCTACAATCATGTCACTGACATTGTATCACTGGATCTCTCTAAAAACCTTCATGTCGAAGTACCTATCGATTTTGCCCAAATGTGTACGAACCTCAAGGAACTGTGGCTTACAAATAACGAATATGCTACGATACCACCGTCGATACGCTTTATCCTTGGTTTAGAGCATCTCAATGTATCTAGCAACCGACTTCGAGAACTGCATCACGCTCGACTGGAGGAGCTTGTAGATCTAAAAACACTGCGCGCATTTAACAATCGACTCGAGTCGCTACCACAGTCGCTTGCGTCGTTGCAGCATCTGACTGTTCTTTATATTTCGAATAATTCATTCACAGAGTTCCCTGAAGTTATATGTCAGATAACAAGTTTGACCTGCCTTGATGTCAGTTTCAACAAAATCACCACATTCCCCGAAGAAATTGGCAACCTTGTGAATCTTGCTCGTTTATTTGCCATTGCCAACCGGATTAGCGGAAGTTTGCCGCTGTCGTTTGCCAAGTTAGTGAATCTGCAAGAATTAGATATACGACAGAATGTGATCACCGACCTCGATGTGCTTTGCCAGCTGCCGAAATTGGAAGCCATGTATGTAGATTACAATTCAGTAGGCCTTGTGAATTTCGACTTCCCCAGCTTGAAACAGTTCAAGATGTACAAAAATCATTTGACTCAGTTTAACCTGTCGTCAGCTAAAAAACAGGAAGATAATGAAGTGCCGATGGGTCTCACACCGAAAACACAATGCGTCTTAACAGATCTTAATCTTTCCAACTGCAAATTATCATCCATACCGGAAGACGTGTTCCTAAACGCGACTTTGCTCGAATACCTTGTCTTGGATAGCAATACGCTAAACTCTATTCCCTCAAGTATTGGTGCTCTACGTAAACTGACCCGTCTATCTGTGCAGAACAATAACCTGGATAACCTACCTATGGAAATTTCACACCTCAGTGATCTCAAGGAACTTGATGCGCAAAAGAATAACTTAAAAACTCTTCCCAAAGAGATCTGGCTTTGTGCATCTTTGAAAGTCCTTAACTGCTCGTCCAACTTGCTGGAATGCTTTCCAGAACCTTTCTCCGCTCCTGGTGTCGCTGTCCATCTTCCACTGACCCCACAGGCAGAGGCTGTCGTTACTCCACTGGTCATGGCTAATGCTGCTACGGACGGTGTTCTTCCCACGCAGTTAGGTTCAAACGCTGGCCAGGGAGTCGTACCAATGGCAGTGAATGGAGAACCGAATCAGCGCTATACACCTCCTGGAAGCAACACCAGCAATCCGTCGCTGGATCCCTCCACACCTAACTCTGCGAACGTACAAGCAGCACCCAATTTTAACCCTCCCTCTTTCTTTGCCAGCCCACGTAACCACCCTCCTCCTCTTTCTTTATCACTGCTAAAGTTATACCTCGGTGATAATCGCTTAACGAATGATATCTGGGCACCTTTATCGCTTTTCCTCGAACTGCGGATCCTTAACCTCTCTTTCAATCACCTTTACGAAATCCCTCCAGATGGTTTATGCCATCAACATCTTTACGAACTGTACTTGTCAGGAAATCATTTAACTTCACTTCCAGCAGAAGATATCGAAAAACTAAGTTATCTACGTGTGTTGGCCGTCAACGGAAACAAGCTGCGGACCTTGCCTGCCGAAATTGGTAAACTTAGAAAGCTGTTAGTGTTAGACGTTGGAAACAACGTGCTAAAGTATAACATTTCTAATTGGCCATATGACTGGAATTGGTAAGGAAACATACTACATAAGCAGATTGGTTAAATGATTTTACAGGAATTGGAATCTTGGGCTTAAATACCTTAATTTGTCCGGAAACAAACGTCTGGAGATCAAGAAGACGCACCAAGACCATGTCAATCCTAGGGACAAAGATCTGTCGGACTTTAGTGCCTTGACTCGTCTCCGTATGCTTGGTCTGATGGACGTTACCATCTTGGGAGTATGGATACCTGAGGAATCTCACGATCGACGTGTACGAACAACCCCTTCAGAAGTCAACAGTATGGCCTACGGTATTGCTGATTGGCTTGGTCAGAGTGATCATTTGGCATCGTGGGATCTGGTAATGCCTCGGTTCCAGGGCAACGATGATGAATGTATCTTCGGTCTATTCGATGGGCGCAAAGTTACCAAATCGGGATGCAAGCTTATCAAGTTCCTTAATGATAATTTGATCAGCCACCTTACGAACGAACTAACGAACAACAAAAACGATGGTAACGTGGTGTCGGCTATGCGGCGTACCTTCTTGTCCCTTGAAAAAGAGCTTGGTTCGAACCCAGGAGATGAAAAAGATGCCGGCGCATCTGGTGTCGTATGTTATATTGTGGGAACAAAACTTTACGTGGCCAATATTGGTGATGCTCTTGCTGTTATTTCTCGTAATAATGGTCTGGCGTCCGAGATTACCCAGAAGCATATCCCTCTCAACCCAAGCGAAATTTCGCGTATCCGTGCGGCTGGAGGCCATGTCTCGAAAGCAGGCTTGCTTAATGGCGAACTGAACGTGTCCCGAAGCTTCGGCCATTTCCACCTTATTCCGGTGGTGAATGCGAACCCATATGTATCCACGATTGATTTGACGGAAGATGATGAGTTTGTGATTATGGCCTCTCGCGGTTTATGGGATCGCATGTCGTATCAAACAGCGGTTGATATTGCGCGAACGGAGAAGGATGATTTGATGGCGGCTGCTCAAAAGTTGCGTGATTTTGCTATCACTTACGGCGCAGACGACAAGGTGATGGTCATGGTGATTGGTGTGAGTGATCTATTTGATAACCGTGATAAACGTCTACGGATGCGTGGCGTCAAGCTTGGTCCAGGCCGCGGTGGTGTAGGACCAGACGCTGGTGGTATGATCCTTGACGATGCAAGCGGAATGCTCGTTGGAAAGAATAAACGAAGGTGGCAGGATGACGGCCCTGGTGATTCGGTAAGTTTTGATCCACACATGTTAATATTGCTCACCAGCATATAGACATTAGCGCGCTTGGACAGAGAGGTGCCTCCACCAACGGATCAGGTGGCACTTGTATTTACAGATATCAAGAGCTCCACCCAGTTTTGGGAAACACAGCCTGAAAACATGCGATCCTCTATTAAGATTCACGATGGTGTTATGCGTCGTACGCTACGAAGTGTCGGCGGTTATGAAGTCAAGACGGAAGGAGATGCATTTATGGTGTGCTTCCAAAATATCACTGCTGCTTTGTTGTGGTGTTTTACGGTTCAGCTACAGCTCATGGAAGCAGACTGGCCAGCTGGTATTGTGGACACAGAGGAAGGACAAGAAATCGAGAAAGACGGTATCGTAATCTACAAAGGTCTCCAAGTAAGAATGGGTATCCACTGGGGTTCCCCTGTCTTCGAACCAAACCCTATCACCAAGCGCATGGACTATTTTGGACCCGTCGTGAATAAGGCGAGCCGTATATGTAACGCTGCGGACGGAGGACAGATTTGCGTGTCATCTGATGTCGTGGCGGCTCTGAGAAGTTTCCCTGGTGTGATTGATGATAACGATGGTTCCTCGGCAGCAGTGGATGAAACAGGTACATCAACAATCCCAGGTCTCAGTTACTCTATCAACCGCGACATCCAGCAGTTGAAGCGACTGGGCTTTCTTATGATGAGCTTGGGTGAACGTCGGTTGAAGGGTCTAGAAACACCAGAAATGCTAAGCTTGGTCTATCCAAAACAGCTTGCAGCACGCATGGAAATTGCCAAGAGCGAACTGATGGCAGCCCAGGCTGCGCCCGCGCTTCTGAAGACACCTAGTTCACCAAAACATTCAGCTCAGCCCTCATTAGCCCCGTCTCCCCAAGTTGAACCGGTTGAAGAAGGGTCTCGCGATATTTCGGAGGCACCTACGCCTGTTGAGTTGGAATTACCTCAGTCGACCAGATCTACAAGATTCATTGATCCATCATTGATCTGTGCTCTCAGCAACATTGCTATCCGTCTCGAACGTATCACAACTGGTAGCGTCCTCTCGAGGGGCAAAGCAGGCAGTTCTATTCATAACATGTACACCTCAAGTGGAACAAATGGTGACCCAAAGACCATTGTCAGTGCTGCTACAACAGGTATTGGCCGTTTATTGGATCATCATATCAAACAAAATGCAACGGACGACGAGCTTATGTTGCTTGTGGAAAACTTTGTGGCGCGTGTTGAGGTATGTATTCATCCATTGCAGCAGCTGGCTTTCTCATTTATTTTTCTTTTAGAACGCAGCATCTGCTCTTTATCTACAGAAGGTTGGCCATTTTGCCAACGTATTGGAAAAATTAGGTGATGCGATCGAGCTGGATCCCGTGCACATTTTAAGAGCTCTACAAATGTATTCGGAAGTGGCCGGACTATCGACATCGGCAGACATGTCAGATTTTTACTAGCATGCTTTTTAACAACAAATTAATCCCATATCACAATGTTCTTGCATTTCCTTACTGCATTTCATCATAATATTTGGCTTCATTTTTTAACTTTTACATTTTGTATTCGTTGTTCCTCCTGCATAAAACTAGTAGTAGTAGTAGCAAGCGGTAGTACGTATTGGTTATTCTTCTCTTTTGAGAAGCACAATCCACATATACTTAAAAAGGAATTAGGAAAGACACACCGTTAAGGCGTTTGCTGTTGATGAAGATGATCGTACAGTTTAGCAGCACACGAACGCGTGCGGATGAGATAGTTGATGGCCATTTGGTTGAATATTTATCGCACATAATGCCTTTTTTTCTTTCTACACTGGAACGTAATTGTTGATCTTATCCTTCTGATTTTGGGAAATGCACTCGGCAATCCACACAATGTTACGCACTTCCTGCTCTTTCAGTTTAAGGTATGCATAAAATACACCATAGTTAAACTGTTGCTGGAAGGCAAGGCGGTTCAAGAAGACTTCATGCTCGAAGAACTTATCTTCTAAAGTTCTGTTACTCGTGGTGGTATCAAAGAAAGGTCTGAAATCCTGTAGTAAATGGTATAGTTAGGTACAGGTCCCGTTTGCAGACTGTTTCTTTACCGAAAACACTTCGCATGCCGCTTTCACTTGTTCAATTTCATCGGCAATACCTAGCTTTGCGTTGCCTTCAGGGTACAACCGTCCAATAGTGGGAAACAATTTTTTGCGATCCTCTTTGGTCAACTCAGTGTTGAATGAGTTGATTGTGATATTGATGGTACGACGGTCTGCTTCAAACTGTGAAGTGGTGAGATATCTACTAACAGAGCAAAATATCCACTTACGCGAAGGATTTCGCCCATCACCTCGGCAGTAGGCCCACCAAGAGACTGGCAAAACTCGTAAAAGTCTTCAATATAAGCCTTGTAAAGTGTGTTTCGGATGATCTCAATGTTGAGTTCATCCAAATCATGGGCACTCAAACAGTTTGCAAAATAGGGAGCTATGGACATTGTATGAGCGTACGATCTGTCCCATCAAGTCGATCATATGACTTGAACTTACCCAACGGTGTTTCAACTAATACAGTATTGTAAAGCTCGGCCACTGTTGTTGCAACGCACAAAGCAGGCATGGATTCAAAGTATCCCAAAGGATGGGCACGCTCCAACAACTCATGGGTATCACGTTCGTGCAAAGTACCAGTAATCAACAAAATAACATTATCGATCATATATTGGTACCTATATAAAGAATTAAATCTTATTTCAGAAAATATAGTATGTGAGTACTTACGTGAGATAATCCAAGAACTTGGAAAGAGGATACACCGCGTTAGCTCGAAGGTATTCAAAGTCGTCAACAAGACGCTGTGTCAGCTTCTCCTGGATAGTGGAAGTGGCGATGGGTGATGGTTCATTTTGCAACAAGGTACCATAGTCAGTCGCGGCCAGCTGAAGACGCAGATCTAAAAAAGAAAAATAGGATATAAGTGTTTCGAGTTCTAACGGGCGTCCAGGCTTCACCTTCCAATGACTCGCACTGCGTGAAGTTCACATACTGTGATTGGTTCAAAATGCCAGCACGGTAGCCTCGCAAAATGCCGTCTACGTAACCGTCATTCGCATTAAAGAAAAGTGCTGATGCCATGGCAAAATGGAAAAGATGCTGGTGTGACAACCGAGAAACCTGCGAAGTTCGAAACGATAAAGGGAACCTTGTATTTTAAACTCCGATAATATTGCGGCGTCATCGTCATCCGAACTCACTGCAGTTTGATGATTTGGAATGTGTTGTCTCTTTCCCAGAATAAAGCCTTACAGACAAATTTTATACACTCGTCTACATACTTCACCACTTGAATTAATCGAACGTCTCATGCTCAACTATTGTTAGTCTCCCGAGAAGAGTAGTATACGTAGGAAGCTCCTACAGATGGCGGCGTATTGGAGGTCTTAGTCAAAAAGAGTATATAGCTCAACTGGGAACTATACACATCAAAGTTAAAAAAAACACCCGTCTGTTTCATCCATAGATTCTTGCCAAACATGACCTGAGAGGTGTGGAGTCTTGAAACATTTCATGCGCATCGTGACTTAAACTGTAGGGTGCAGCATGAATTTTTGGAAGGATTTACTGAATACTTGTTCCATTTATTACTGCTATTAGTATGGCTTGGGCTTGTACAGGTAGTTATAGTAGTAAGAAAAGCATTTTCTCATCCATTCCACATATTCAGGAATGACAAATGTTGAACTTGTTGAGAATCTTCATCGCGCTGGTATAATTTCTGCCACGCGTGTGGTTAATGCCATGAAATCCATCGACAGGTGGGAATCTTCTGTTCATTAAACATCATTAAATCATTTGAATAGAAAAGACTACTGTGCTCACTTCCCGTATGAAGATTCTCCTCAATCCATTGGATATAACGCCACCATTTCCGCTCCGTGAGCAATCTATAGCATATTTCGGCTTCTCTGACTTGGCCTTCCTTTTTTTTTTTTTAGCCACATGCATGGTTATGCTTTAGAAAAGCTAAATGATTATCTTAAACCGGGCATGAAAGGCAAGCTTACGGTTGTGTAGACGAGCGCAGCTTATCTAACGGTCGGGATGTAATCGGAATACAGCTTTGGACGTAGGATCTGGCTCGGGTTATCTCGTAGCATGTATGGCCGAAATGGTATGTTTTACACCTACTCTCAAAACTTGACTCTAACAAGTTTGGTTTTAGGTTGGTCCAGAAGGTGAAGCAGTAGGCATCGAACACATTAGTGAATTAGTGGAATCATCAAAGCGGAATGTGAGCAAAAACCACGCAGACTGGCTCGAGTCTGGAAGAGTCAAGCTTGTCACAGGTGACGGGCGTAAAGGTTTTCCTGATTCTGCACCCTATGACTGCATGTAAATAGCTTTTTAATCCAGGATGAAAGTTTTAACAATACGATGTGGTTTTATTAGTCATGTAGGTGCTGCAGCATCAAAGACTCCTCGAGAATTGATAGAGCAACTGAAAGCACCTGGACGGTAAACGACTTGGAATAATAATGATCAAGCACTGAACTTTCCATAGCTTATTTGTGCCAGTTGGTACAATGTCTCAAGCAATTATGCTAATCGATAAGAAGGCAGATGGATCAATTGAAGAGAAGAAATGGCTTGGTGTTATGGTATGGGTAACGTATTTGTGGAAAGAAATATTTACAATTCTTGGTTAGTATGTGCCATTGACAGATGAGGATAAACAGCGACAATACTAAATTGATACTTTCTTTCTTGCTTTCTTTCTCTTTCTTTTCTTCTCACTTTTTTTTTTTTGCGTGTCATTATCACTATTTCTTCACACGATTAAGTAACAAGCAATAAATGATTTGGTCGGTTTTAGAAGGGTGTCTGCAATACCTACTTTTAGCCGAAATTCATTGTAGATCTTTAGAATATCCAAACTTGGCTGATGCTAACAGATAACAGGTGCTAAATAATCTATATGGAAATCTGTACCACACCATGTCTTAGATCCTTCATGATACGATCCTTTGTGCTTTTCAGTGGCAGAATTTACTACAGTTCGATTAGAGGATGTTAGTTCGCACAGATCGTTAATATTCTATCCTGTTGCAAGGAGTATCAGCATAATTACCATTTTTCTTATTCATAGAACGTGGTATTCATATGGATACAATAGTTCGCGGCATGTAAATTGAACTTTGAAAAGTGATACGTTTGAAAAAATGACTATCAACTGACTAAAGAGAATCATTGATGAAATGCTTTTTTTTTCCAAGTTCTGAGAAACAAACAATATTCGGAGATGCGTCAAAGCAATAGAGGATTAAAGCACGATCAACCAGCTGCTGGAACGGAGTTTAAGGATGTGAATACCCGGACAAAGGCGACAGCTCTAGTATTGCTTCCATGGATTAGAACGCTAAATTTATCTACACAGTTATTACTTTTTGTATTCAAAATAACCCCACTAAGCGCGGTAAAAAAAAAAAAAGGGCTGTTGCTATGTGTTAAGGGTTGTTAAAGGATGATGTATTTAAAAGTTTGGGGGTTATCTATCTGAGAATAAAAGCGTGGCTTGGAAGGCGAAAACCACATCCGAGGACGCTGTTCCAGCAACTCGTTAATTTTTGCGCTACTCAACGCTACCTGTAAAATCCTGCTGAGAGACGATGAGCGATGTCGAAAAGTATGAACACACTTCTACGGGAAAAAAACGAGTAAGAGCGACACAAGCTTGTGTTCTCTGTAGAAAGAAAAAGGTCGTTGGCAAACAGCTTAGCTTTCATGCGATAGCTGATCGAGACGAATAGATCAAATGCGATGGCACAAAGCCGGAATGTTTACACTGCCAGGAAGCCAATATACGTTGCGAATACACTGAAAGTAAAAAGCGTGGCCCTCGAAAGGGCTATGTCCAACTGCTCGAAGAACGACTCGTCCAAATGGAACGACGGTTGTTGAGCGCTGCTGGAAGTGGCATGCTGTTGAGTGACAATGGAGGAGAGGAAGTACTGTCATCCATAGGACAGGGATCACGGAATATTGGGGATAGTGGTAGGATACTATAGAGTCTTTAGCATGCAAAAGTGCTCATGGACAACCAAAGACACTACGATGCATTTTCATACGGTTGGAGATGATTTCCCGTCAGAAGAGATTGTAATGCATCTTGTCGACTTATTCTTCAAGTATATCAATTCGGTGTTTCCTCTTGTACATCGTGCAACCATCAAACAATCTATTGCGGACGGAACCGTATCCAAACCCCTTTTATGGGCCGTAATGGCCATTGGTGCCAGGTAAGTTTTCTGGTTATCGCCCAAGTAGATGTACAGATGCTGACGAATCAATATAAAATCAAGGTTTTCCGATCATCCAAGCATCAAAACAGATCCTCCCTACTTGGCGGGCGAGAGGTTTGCCGTGAAAGCCACTTCATTGATTGACGCAACATTAATGGAACCGACCATGCCAAATTTGCAGTTCTGGGGAATTATGGCTTTTTTAGAATACGGACGCGCAGCAGGATCAAAGTAAAGTTGACACTCGCACAGCATATGGGAAGGCATGCTGATCCGAATTTTTGTAGAGCGTGGGTCTACGGTAACCTGGCTGTAAGGTAGAAACTATACAGTGGGGCCTTTAAGATTGCATACTTATACATCGAAAAAGGTTTTGTCAAGAGATTGGCTTAAACAAAGAAGATGTTCTTATCGTGCCGATATTGAAAGAAGATGGCGCAATTGATTCCGTTGCGATGGCTTTGCGACGACGTGTATACTGGAGTTGCGTTTGTATTGACAAGTAGGTGCCCATAGTACAAGGCCGTAGTCATGTTTATGCGTTATGTTGGTAGATTTTCGAGTGCAGGTACATCTTCTCCTCAATGTTTCGATATCATGGATTGTGATGCTCAGGCACCAGACGCCGCAGAATGTGTTGCTCTCCGTGACCCTTCTTACCATGTTACAGTCGATAACAAGCAAGTTGTCACTGACTCATTAATGGATATTGCACAGCATTACATGAGGCTTCTGCTTATCTTTGGAGAAGTAAACAAATGCATGAACCGTGCAAAATCCGATTCTGCGACGATCGTGTGGCCACCAATAGCAGAGTTCTCCAATTTAGATGCCAAATTGCGCGGCTGGAAAAGTGACTTACCCGATCGCTTTCAATTTACGCCCAGTAATCTCGAATATCACAGAGAGAATGCAAGTCTAAACTACTTAAACTTGTGGTTAAGCTGTCATGCAGTATGGTGCTCTAGTATGATGATTTTACACCGAGGTAGTTTGGCTTTCAGCAACGTGCAACCAAATGGCATGCCAGACGACGTATACACTGGAATGCAGTCTAGCATAAGTGCTTGCGAGATGTGTGTAAAGGCTGCCATGGGCGTGTTCAAGGCAATGCGTGACATGTGCGGATTCAATGTACTGCCGTATATGGGATACTCAGCGTATATCTTTGCAACTGTCTTAATGACATCAACCTTCTCCAAAGGCAAGGATGCTTACAAACAGAGCAGGGATGCTCTGCAAGTGTTGTATGATTTAATCGAGGTAGCTTTTCCACAAAAGATCGTATCCTGAATGTGTTGTGTAGGGCTTGAAACCATATTGGCCAATGTGTGAACGACTGGCCAATACGACTAGGGATCTGCTGGCAGCACATAGTCGACTTTACGAACTAGACGAGCAACAACGTCTTCCATATGAGATCAAAAGCGAAGGCAGCACTACAGCGGGCTATACAAAGGCTGTCGCATTACCGCAACAATCACCGTCTTCCTCAGGATACACTCTTGTTCATTCGCCTGTACCAGCGGCTGCTAGATCTGGTGTTTCTATGACGTCGTTACTGGCATCGGATACTACTGTTCCAGCATCGACCGCATTCCAGTATCCTAAAGGGACAGATGCATTTTTTGTATCAACAGAAACCCCACCTACGCCATCGCTTACTTCTATGCAACAACAGCAAACGTATAACCCTATTTTTTCGGACGCATTCAACGGTTCAAACGGAAGCAACGAAATCAATTTTAACAGTTTGGAGTTCTTATACGATAGCGCTCTGTTTGGACAGATTATGTTTGATGCTACGAAAGCGGGCGCGTCTATTCCGATTACAAACAATTCTCTTGATTTCCCCTCAACAATGGCTCCCGGATTTACAGGAACCAGTGTTGTTGACACCTCTACTACCTTTGAAGATCCTCGACTAGTGCAATCCACAATCTCTACCAGACCATATGCAGCTCCTGACAAATCATTGTGGAACTCGTCCTAGATATTTCATTGTTTTATTCCTATCTCCTTTGTATCATTTGAACCGCTTTATTTCGGAGTGATCTCATCCACTGTTCTTTTAACGCAGTACCTTGTGCATGAGGAACTGGTCTCCTATTAGTAGATAGGTCTGTTTTTTTTTCCTAACAAATACACCTGTACCATGGCCGTGTGAATATGGCCCAATTATGTTATCTAACCGAAGCTACTGTGTTGTAACGAGTGATAGTGGAATGAGTAAAAACAAGGTGGTGCGAAAGTGAAGATCTGCAGCTTTGTCTAAAAGTTTTGCATCAACGCGAGAATTATTTGTCCTTCAGTGGATACAGCGCCGATCATTGAACAAAGCTTCTTTTCTGCTTGCTAATTGTTTTTCTCATTGAGACATACAAGATACTATCGTTTGGGTAAGGTGATATGGTGTTTACATGTAACTGATTATTATTAACACTTGCTGCTGCAGCTTTGTGGTGGTATCAGAATCTATAGCAGTTATTACTTATTTAAAGATTATTTTGTGTCTTCCTGGCTTAGTCTTTCTTTCATTCTTCCCGAAAGTTTTTCTACACTCTGGACATCTGTACCCTCCTCCGCGAGCTGCTTTCGTAACAATGCGGCACTTAATCGTCTCCGCTTCTCAAAATCAGGCTCGCGTGAAAATTCCTCTGTCTCTGACTTTTGTTTCTTGTCTTCTCCTGTTTCATCCTCCTGCTCATCATATCGTTCTGTCCACTCTGGTTTTCGCATTAGATGCCGAAAAGTGTCTGCTATCATTAGTGCGTCGGTGGAACTAAGTATGGAGCTGGACGTCCGTGCTTCTGCTATCGCAAAGGGCGACCTATCCGGGTCGAGATCGTGGAGACTTTTAGACATGGACGGTGATTGAACAACCTGGAAGCTTCCCGTAGAAGCTACTCTTCCGTGTAATCCTACGGCTCCCACCGGTAGTGAGCTAACGGATGTCATATCGTGGCTATCGATAAATCCAGGAGTAGGAGGGTATAATGCTGACCCCTCTTTTGCGTCAGTGTTCTTCTCTGACCCAATTTGCGGATCACTATGACGATTTCTTTTATTCTGTCGCATGTTTCTTATCAGCCATACAATTGCTATAATTGCCACAACCATAGAAATGCAGGCGACACAAATGACAGCGATCATCCAAGCTGGGAGCGACTCTCCATGAACTGCATTATCTGCGTTACCGGATACGGATGTGGTTGTCGTATGTGCTGTGTCGTTTACAGTTTCTACATATGCCCGATCACAACGTTCAGTTCCCTCCAACCCCTTTAACATTTTCCCCTGGTCCACCCCTTTACGCCCTTACGGCCATTCGCTCCCCTTAATGCTGCAAGAAAGGAATCAAGGAGGACGAGGCACTTACGTATCAATGTGAAGTTTCTCGGTGGTGGGTAGAATGTTTCCTTGGAAGGAATTTTTGCCAGCTCCGTTTGTAAATCCACCCCAGTCCCCAGTATATACGCATATGCAGTCCATGATCGGTTGTGCTGGTTTTCTGGTAGTGGTGAAGGAAACCAAGAATCGTCGACCTGCCGGACAAGTACTCCATCGGTGCGGTTTAGACTTTCCCAGGTTTTAACTGGCACGTACTGATCGCCGTCGAGATACAGCAGGTAAAGTACCAATGTGCTCTATAACCTAGTTCAGTTGGCTATATAGGATACGCGGACATTTACAAAAGTACTGAACACCGCGTTGCTATACATACAGATTGTCAATTCATATAACCATGTCGATAATCTCTCCACTCACTTGTATTTCCAAGTAAATTCGTTCCAGCTGCCGCTGTACCAAATATCTGTAGACTTTGGGGAGCATATTGCCCATGTATTATCTCGTTCTGCGCAGGCACTTGAGGCAACAGCTAAAAATCATAGGTATGGGGTCAGCTGCCTAACTAGCACGTAGAATATTATGAAACTGTTTTGCTCATCGCGTATGCTTTGGGAACTGAATACAATGATCTTCCAAAGAAATTGAGGCGAATCGATCAAAGAAATGGTCATTACCTTGTCGTTTTTGCAACACATGCTTCGATTTTGTCGGGGCAACATGAAAGCAAAGCAAACCGATTAATAACTTTGACAGCCTCATTTTCTTTTCAGGTAAGCAAGAAGAAAAGGAGTAGGGATAGTATTTGTTTCTTTTTCTTTTGAGGCATCCCAACTATTTTTGGACGTGCAGGCGAGGAGAAGAAGAGAGGTTGATACCACAGATACACGTGATCGCCAATATAGTTATCTTTTGGTAACTTCGCAATGTTCTCTAGGCTGAAGCCCAGCATCTAAAAGTTCACTATAGCAACATAGAGCAACAAAGCTTCGCGACTATGGCTTCAATGCTGCTGTGGAAGTTCTTTCAGGACAACTAGGTTCTCAGCAGCAGCCTCGCAAGATGAAACGTGATATCTTTGTTCGCAGTGCATGTTCATAACTACCGCAACGCGCATAAATGATGGGGGAGAGAAAAACTGTCATGCTACGATACAAATGTCTTTGGACAAACAGTTTGCCTAAACGACGTGTATTCTTTTCAGTAAATGTTTGAACAGCAACAGAAAGCGTCATATTTTTCGACACAATGATTTCAAATTACTTAAATTTATATCCGTGACGCAGGACAGCAAACTAAGGGAGTTCATTCCCTACACCTCCTCCTCTGAACAGATCGTTTTGGTACACAGCATATCTATTGGCTGACGGTGCACAACCCCCGAATAAATGGTAAACTATTTGATCATTTTTACACTACTTTCTTCTTTGTGTTTGATAAATCCCGTCAATCTCATGTACCATGGGGAAAATGGTTTGGTACATGCGTACCAAATCACTTTCCCTCCATCAGTTGTATTCTCGAGAAATATTCATGCAACCGGACGCTAACTTTCTAATGTGTGCTCCGATTCATGCAACTGAGATAAAGCTTGAGAATTCAGAAGATTGTGAGCTTTTTACTAAGAAGAGTCTTAAACGATTTGGTTGCCTATCATTTTATCAACGATAGCAATGACACCCAAAATACCACACAGGAAGCTACAAATAATTTTCGAAGATTTTGTAACGCTTGCGGAAATAAGCTTGGTCTTTCAAGGAATCTAACGTGACAACGATCTCAAAATTGTGAAACGTAATCCTAGGAAGAGGGGAGCAATGGCACTATAGGAAATATCAAACAACTTCAAACAAAATATTTAGGAGCTCTTCGTGATTTATAATGCATAGTGTTGATATTTACTTTGATGCTGCCATGGACTATCTTCGATGAAGGAAAATATGGATATGGCATGGATAACCTCAATGGGCAAGAGATAAATTTCAGGACCAATTTGCTATGGAACAAAATGCCCTTTGGAGATAGTTAAAAGTCAAGAAACATACAGAGGCTTTGTAATAATAGCTGTTTTTCCCAAGGAGAGATCAAGCTATCTTGTTAATATTGGACTTGATATTAACAGACTTGAAAGATCTGTCCTACGTTTTCTGGTCAATCCTACCACTTTTCTGGAATAGGACGGTTAAAATTAGAAGGGGTCGAAATTAACGGAGGCACTCTCTATCCTATCCAAGCGTTCCTCTTCTGGGTATCAGTGCGGCTTTTTCAAGAGCCCGCGTTTTACCCCGTAATTGCTGCAATAATTTGGATAACGATACATCAAATGTATACTTGATTTTGAATTCAAAAAGAATTTGCTTCATAGTTGACGTTTAAATCCTTTAAATTTGCATCGCATCCTCATCAGTTTTGCATGTCTATCACCCATGTTCAAGCTTTGATCGGCTGACGATGCACTTACCCTATAGTATACTGGTTGGCCAGGGAACTGCGTCCGATAAATCACGTTTGTGAGAGTCTCTAGTATGGTAGTGACTGGTATTGGTACTTAACGGATGCAGGGTTGTTCCGATTATTGTAGAAAGGCTCACCAGTGCAACACACGCTCCTGCTTCTACGTCTCAAAATTTTTAGCTTTGTTCCTTGTTGGTAAGTAGGACAGAAAGGGTTATAGCATAAACTATTATACTCCCGAAGTTGCTAATTCATATTGATGTTACATGGCGCACAAAATCTCAAAATGGCAGTTTCATATTGTCACTTGCGAAAACGGTCGGGTCGCCTGATGTATTGATCCAAGCAATTAATAATGCAAACCTCGCAATGATGAACTAAAAAAAAAAAAAAAAAAAAAAAAAAAAAAAGGTTCAGACCTTGCCAGTTCCTTGTCGAACAAAAAAACGACAGCAACCAATACTAACACCTCGTCCAGCATTGAAAACAATAATGATCAATATAAACAAGGGATGTATTATGTTGAGCAATTCAAGCAAGCAAGAATTCAAAAAGGCTTCAAACAAATGGATTGGATAAAAGAAGGTACACAGTCGGGATTGCCGAATTATAAAAATGCCGACTCTCTTCGCAACCAATATTCAAAGTTCACGAAACAAAAAGCAAAAATCAGTAGAATAAATTCCCTTTATTCAGGTTTATGTAGTTTAATTTTATCAAAAATTAAAATACCCACTATCTATTGTTGTTTAATAAAGTGATCTTACCCCAGTCTTGTTCACTTTGTTAATTTTTTATACGCGTTATAACCCAGACATATCTCTTCTATTACAAGTCAATATTTGAGACACTTTGGATATACAACTCCAAGTAAAATCAAATAGATCTCAAACTTGTATAATCACAGAGATTACAGGTGTTGATAATGCCAAGCTTCAGTGATAGGCACAACCACCGGACATTAATAAGAAGACACCTAGGAAGAGGTAAGCCTACTATATAACTTTGCCAGAGCCTTGTCAAGACCTTTTGAATGCCTTACAGAAGAGAGGGACATACTCCTGTTATACCTAACTCACCATAAATAGAGTAACTTTCTTTATTTTAATAGAGTCAATCAATTCACAATCTGGCCCTTTCTTAAAACTTCTCTATTTTTTTCTCTGAACAATTATGCTCGGATTCTCCAATACATCTCTTTTTACGGATTCGGTTACATAAATACTGATTTTAATGAAAGGCATGTATAAGCTGCATTGTGGGATCGCCGATATTTTGCAGCTTCAGTTTCTGTTCTTCATCATTAGAAAAATACAAAGCAAGTACCACTAGAGGGTCAAGGTGTTGATTAGCTTCATCTTCCCTAAAATTAATTTCATCTTGGGAGATAACTAGGCACTTTTCTGCCTAATCGCTACCAATATCGATACTGCTACAGATACTCATATAATGACTTTATTCTTTTTTTTTTAGGATGGGGTTTTGTTGTAGATAATGCTCGTCCAGAAAGAAATTTAATTGGTCTAGCAAATGCTTCAGAGGTGTAAGCTCCGTCGGCTTAATATTCGTCCGTAGAAATTGTGGGACGAAAGGGTGGGCGTATTGTCGCACTTGTGGGCGAAACTATCGGTTCACGTGCCCTTGACTTGACTTAGTAACACTGACTTTCTTTTTCCTTTTCGTTCCCTTTTGTGTGTGTGTGTGCCAAACACTTCCTTGATGGAAATCACATCGTCTTTAGAAAAGTATCTAAGCAAGTGTCAGCTGGAGCTTGTTTCAAGTGAGAATGCAAATAAGGGACGCGCCGTGATCGCCACAGCAGAGCACAAGCGAGGATCAGTGGTAACAACCTCCCAACCGCTTGCCACCGTTGCCCTCGAATCTAGTAAAAACGACTATTGTAATTACTGTTTTAGACGGCCGAAGTCAGTTCAAGCAGAAGTCTCGACATTACAAAGATGTTCCCGTTGTAAAGCTGCTTATTTTTGCGATATGGCATGTTTCAGGAACGCCTGGGTGAGCTATCACCAGTTTGTCTGTCAGCCTCATACGAACAAGGATGGAGACGAGGAAGAAGAGGAAAGCGAAGCAGACCAGGAAATGCTTGAACGAGTTGCACTTAACGTGGCGAGGTATAATAAACGTAGCACCATGCTACGTGATCAACCCCAAACTCAGGAAGACGAGAAGACAGATCAAACTGAGGAAACAGTGGATGTTACCATGGAAGCATTTTTCAGCTTGATGGATCATTACGACGATCATCCTAAGTTTTTGTTGCAGAACTACAGACATATTGTGGATCGTGCACTGAACAAGTCTTACATCGTCGATACGGGACTGCAGCAGAAAGATCTAGTTCAGCTTTTGTGTCGTTTTCGTTGCAACAATTTCGCCATCCATGATGATCAGCTGTTTGCCATTGGAGAAGGAACATATCCCATTGCCTCACTCTTCAATCATTCTTGTCGTCCAAACGCTATTGTTATGTTTGAAGGAGCCCTATTAACGATTAGAGCTATTGAAGACATTCAACCTGGCGAAGAAATCACTATCTCATACGTAGATACGGTTCATTCTCGAGCGTACAGACAAAAGTCCCTAAGTGAAAAGTACTTTTTTGGCTGTAACTGTCCACGGTGCAGCGAAGATCCTATCTTTGGTGCAGTTGATAATTTGCTAGGCGATGAAGAGTCGGATTGGGATCGCGTGGAAAACGTACTTCATCCCGAACAAGGCATCAGCGCTGCTATACTGAAGGAAGTTGAAACCTGGGATTTATTGGAAATGAGCCGTCTATACGACCGCAAGCACAATGCAATTCCTGAGACGCCATTGTCACTGTCCACTTACACGCACTATCTGCTTCAGCTGTTTACACCGTATCTATGGTCAGTCAATAATCATAGTTTATTGCACACCTCGCCTGCTCCCTCCCCAGGGAAAAATCCTTCGCAACTTGCCCATTTTGATGATCCTCAACCAATCTCGGCTCGGCCACCTGTGCCTGAAAGCTACGATGCCATTATGGCTGAAGGGATTAAATTTGTGCGTGCTGGAATGCGACATAGCGGCCTAGTGCCTAATCAACTTTCTACTTTGGCTGCATCTACACGCTTGTTTTACGACGAAATCGCAGCTGATCGGTGGTTGAATGCAACAAAGTTAGGCATGTATATTTTGGTACAGTACTGTCTCGTATATCCACCCTACCACCCTATGCTTGGTCAGCATGCTCTTCTGCTTGCAAAATCTGGCTGGAATTATATTATTCAAGCAGAGTTTCTTGGAGAGGGTCGAAAGTTGGAAAAGGTATACGAACGCGGCGTTCGTCGATGGATCGCTGTGGCGAAGGAAATTATCCTATGTTCATTTGGTAAAGCTAGCTCACAATGGCAGGGAGTTATAGAATTGGAATGGATATTTATGAGGGAACAGCAGTTAAAACGATAGCTACAATATAAACACTTATTTTTTGGGAAAGACAGTGAACAGTTAAATCTGATTGAAATTGCGGCTTAGCTGAGTACTCTTTCAGTACCATCACAGCAAAGAACATCCGCAAGTCGGTGTACGAACGCGTTTTCCCTCCTTCATTGATTCCTCCCCACTCTGTAACGATCGCATGTTCTCGACCGGAAGGCTAAAACCGCTGAATCACTTGCAACGACAACGCATCACGTCGAATCTTTTCTTTATTGTAGCTGTTGGCGCCGTTGCCACCGTGGCAGCACCGACATTGTTTCCATGTCCAGCATTTGACCACAACGATAAGGCAGCTCGACTTGAAGCGCAACGAAAGCTCAAGGCTCAGAATGGCAATGCCAAAGTTATCATCCGGAAGAGACGACGACAGCCTGAAGATGAACAGACAGCGTAAAAGAGATCCATTTCCGCCCGACAATGAGAACTGTCGATACTTTCCTCATTCCCGAAAATCCCTTGTACAAATTCTTAGACACGTATGTTTACGCTTAGAAGATACGTTAGGTCTATGCAGCCCATGTGAAATGATAAAATCACACTGATATCTCGAACATGGAAATCGATTGTGTTTGTTGATATTCTTGAGTTGTTAGACCAGGGTCATATAAGATGCTACAAGTTTGTTTATGTATGCGGTCGAACCACTTTTTTTTACCCACAACTGGGATTTGCGCAACAATCAAAACCCGTAGTCACCCCATTTGAATATAAGTATCTCAGCCGTGAGAAAGTTACGATTTCTGCGTCCGAGTCGTGAGTATAATGGAAGATATTTGACAATGCAGGAAATTACTTAAAGTAGAAGTGGTATCGAGTGTTTCTCTCACAGCGGATATGACCTAAAAGAGATTTTGCTTTCGGACATAAATCACAGTGTTCATCAGAATATATAGTGGAGACATGGAAACTTACCCTTAATCGATGATGCACGGTTATTAAAATGGTATTCAGTAACGAATTGACAGAAATAACAAAAAAAGTACGAAGTGGCAGCAAGCATAAGTATATCGTTAAAACCTGCTCAAAGGAATTATTGCCTACTTGAGTATCGCACCATATAATATACCGTGATATGTGCGGATGGACGACAGTACGACAGGCATCCATGACGCAAAACATTTTTTACAACGAAGGCTATATGTTAATCAGCCCGAATCCATAAACATTTGCCAATTAATCGTAGATTTCCGAAGCCCATACGCCATGCTGTAGTCCATAAGGATGTCTAAAAGGATACAATGAAACATGCTTAAAATAATCAATGAAAAAGATAGTTATCGGGAAAATTTGGCTTAAACCATTATACACGATCTTGGCACTGTAAAGGAAAGTGAAGTGAAGATTCATCTTTCTTCACCTATGTACAATTTTTTCAATACTTTACTCTCCCCTGGATGCTGTGTACTACCACTATGAGATATGCTATTGAAATATTTCGTGCATAATTAACACTTATCTACGTAAAACAGTGGCAAAATGGAACAACAAATCTATTCATTCTTCAGCCTACTCACGCACCTCTTGAGTATAAATGATGCGTTTTAATTGCTTTTATTTTATTTATTTTTTACGAAGAAGTAATCCTTGCCGTTTAAAAGATGATCCAAGAAAACTATATCCTTTGTGTCTGAAGGGAAACCATCTGAAGTATCCTGACACCATACTTAAATAACCTGCCTGATTCATCACGTTAATACGATGCGCTGCCTTTTCTTTCTTCCTTCTTTTTTTTTTTTTTTTTTTTTTTTTTTTAAGTCAGTAACAGGATCTTCCTTCGCTCAGGTTTTTCGATAGTCAGCGTTTTGATGTTTAATAGTAGAACCCTGTTGACTTTCTCTGGAGTTCAGATTTTCTTCTGCAAGGGTCTCAGAAATGGTGAATGTTCTAGGGGATGCCCAGCCAGTTTCGCAAATACCAACATATTTGAATGTGGCCCCGGACATAAACATGGCGTAGCTTAGTTGGCCAGTCTCTTCCTCACAACAACTTATGATTTACGAGAATTAAACTATCGAAACGGCTATTACTCTGTGAGCGTGTTCCATTCGATAACAAGAAAACATGAGTCAACTATGGATGCTTATCTTGATGGATATTTGTCGTTCCAAGGGGTAAATTAAACTGGAGAGCACCTTTTTTGAAGATACTCATAGATTCAACACAGTTTCCAAGTATTTTAACACCTATGGCCGACAAGTACAAACATTACAAGTGATAGTCGTCCGTTTTCTTGCCTGCTGCAGTAGTCTTTAAGTAGGTTAAGAAGCACGGGAAGCAGACTATC
The DNA here is from genome assembly GCA_000697495.1 of Saksenaea oblongispora B3353. NCBI lineage: Eukaryota > Fungi > Mucoromycota > Mucoromycetes > Mucorales > Saksenaeaceae > Saksenaea > Saksenaea oblongispora. Next base: position 193,124 of record JNEV01001329.1, read on the forward strand.
GTCACGAGCGACAAACGATCGTAGTGTTCTAATCCAGGTTGTCCTAGATTCTGCTGCCAATATTCTGCATAGAATCACATATGTACAAACCACCTTTCCAGCGAACTTCGTCCTGATGAAGGACCTTTGATACTCTCCTTTAGTTTCAAGTAAGTGAAAATTATGAGGCATTATTTTCCCATCATTTGATTAGACATTTCGGAGCTACAACTTTGTAGTAGATGCAACCTGGCCGATTAAAGGGGTAGAACTCTTCTGACAGACTATGCCTGGTCTTGACCTTAATAGCTATTTTAGCACTCAAATTCAGTTTTTGGCTATTATTGCAATATATATGACAGCAATAGCTGGTGGCAGCTATCGTCTGAGTGGGAACGCATTTCCACCGTTCAATAGCGATACGATATCCTCCGGAAAAGCGCCACTCAGTCTAATATCCCACCGCCTGTCAACTTGGTGGCTATCAAGGACAAGCAAAGTACGTGGTTATATAGTAAACTATCCAACGACCGCGCGTAGTGCACACCCAGACATCAAAGTAAAAAGACCGATGACAGTGCGTGACTGTAGACCTTGTGTCTCATCGCACCGCCTGGCCTGATTGATACAAAAAGAAAAACTTTCTCAACAACGTATTTCTCCCTTTTTGTACTTACATCACTAATTAATGTCAACAGAAGAGACTTTACATACCCAAAAGGTATGACTGTTAGGTAACAACCATGTTACTAATGCAACCATCATCAGACTGCAGATGAGATGAACGCCAGTTTGCGGCAAGGTACATAAAGCTACCTTGATTGGGACTCATTGGTTATGTTTCACTATGCTAGATACCGAAATCCCAGAGTTCCCCGAGGACAAGACTGTCGTACCCGGGTCGTCAGGAGATGAACCTGCAGCAGAAGTAATTGCAGACAAGACAGCAACGGTAGACTTGGCACGAACTGATGAAGTCAAAACTACGACTACCAAGGACACAGTAGTGGAGTCTATTGGTGCTGACGGAAAAGCCGACCAAGAAACCCCTCAAGGTGCCCTTGAAGGAGCTTCACGCGAGGAAAGCAACGGATCATCGGCTGACAACAAAGAAACCCTTGACAAGCAAGCTGAAAACACTGAAAACTCTACGGCAACCGTCAAAGAAACTAGCGCGATGGGATCGGTCACAGATACTTTAGTGCACGATACCACTAATGACAAAGATGAAACATCTGTTATTGGAGACAATGAGACCGACAGCGATGAAGGTACTGTGACCAAAATCTTGGATCATGTGAATCCAGACCAATCGAAACGACCGGGCACGCAAGTGCAGCGCACGCTGGCTCTCATTAAACCTGATGCCATGCAGGCCAACAAGGCAGACGACATCGTTCGCAAGATTGAGGAGGAGGGATTTACTATTGTAAAGAAGCAAGAGATTACTCTCTCGATAGAACAAGCACGACTATTCTATCGTGAACATGAGGGCAAGGTCTTTTATGATGAACTCACGCAATGGATGAGCAGGTTTGTATAACAAAACTTTTAGGAGAGGGCCTGAATGCAGCGATGTATGCAATATCGTGCTTAATGGGGGTGGACATGTGCATGTGTCACGACTGCATTGATTTAGGGTTCCATGTACAAAAAAAAACTTACCACTTTTTTTCCTTAATAGTCGGTCGATCTACGCGTTAGTACTAGAAAAAGAAAACGGAGTACAGGCCTGGAGAGCACTGATGGGTCCTACTGACTCTGAGAAAGCTCGCGCCACTGAGCCCAACAGGTGCAAATTGTGCCCTATGACTTCGTACTGACTAGATGTTTACTAGCATCCGCGCTTTATTTGGCACCAACGGATCACATAATGCGACACATGGAAGTGATTGCTTAACAAGCGCAGAACGTGAAATTGACATCATATTTGGGTCTTCTGACACCAACAAGGCAGACGATGGTAAGAAGGTTCCTACAGAATAATATCAGAAAGAAGTTGCGAAACTAAGCAATATGCCAGAAACGGGGGCGACCCTTATCAATGAATCACAAGAGAGGATTGATTCGAAAACACTGAAGACAAAGGATTCTGGGGCTACTGACGGGTCAAAGGTCACCAGACTGGAAGAAAAGGCACTAGTGTCGAGTGAATCTGAAGAAAAAGCCGATGATAAAAACGTTGGTGTGGATTCTGTGGAGACACAAAAGAGAGAAATAGAGAGCGATGGCACTGGAATTACAGAAAATCTATCCACCGAGACGTCGGAGGTGTTATCCGATCAATCAAAAAGTACACACATGGTCCTCCAAACCGAAATTACAACTGAGGAGACCAAACAACTGGACGAAGAAGCTTGCTCCTCGCATGTGGAAAAGGTGGAAGAGACGTTTAAGAGCCAGTGTACAGAAGAGATTGACGAAAAGCAAAGTGCACAGGAACCTGAAGCAGAGAATAATGAGTCCGTCAAGGTGACAGAGATAGCTGCCTTGGACATCAAGGAGTCTGTTACTGTTACGACCAGTTCAGGCATTACTTCATCGAAAACACAGAATAATGAAACAACCAAAGAAACTATGGAAATAGAAACTAGCATTGCTAGTAACAATGAGCAGACGCCTGTAGAGAAATCTGTCGAACAAAATGACGAACAACCAAAGAAAAACTCAGATGGTGCTGAGCCAACCGAAGAAACGGAAACCACCACAGATGTAAACAAAGAGCAGGAATTGCAGCCAAAAAACAACGCAATTGAGGAGGGAACCGTAGCTGTCAAAGAGGATCTGGATCACACATCAGAGGCAGCAGAGACACTGTCTAAAAAAAGAAATGTTATCTGCAATGACGGAACAGTGTCGCCTAAAACAGATGAATCTGGTGATGGTGTTTCAACTGAGGAAACATTAGAGGCACCTAGAAAGGAAAACGGCAATCAAGATGAACAGGATGACGCTTTGCCTAAAGAGGGGAAGGAAGAGCCTAAGGAAGAGCTGAAGGAAGAGCCTAAGGAAGAGCCTAAGGAAGAGCCTAAGGAAGAGCCTAAGGAAGAATCTAAGGAAGAGTTGAAGGAAGAGCCTAAGGAAGAGCTGAAGGAAGAGCCTAAGGAAGAATCTAAGGAAGAGCCTAAGGAAGAGCTGAAGGAAGAGCCTAAGGAAGAGCCTAAGGAAGAGCCTAAGGAAGAGCCTAAGGAAGAGCCTAAGGAAGAGCCTAAGGAAGAGCCTAAGAAAGAACCAAAGGGACTGCCAAAGGAGTCACCCAAGACCGTCCCTAAAACCGCTTCCAAGGGAGTGTCTAAGGAAGCTTCGAAAGAAGCCAAACCGAAGTCGCCTTCACGCTCCCCCGGTAGACTAGCTGTTGGTTCTCATGGTGTCCCACGAAAAAGCCCTACCTCTTCAAAGACAAAGTTGGAATCCGAGGCTTCCCCAGCCGGTACTTTGAGGAAACCAGCTTCAAAGATCGAGACCAAACCGAAGACAGCAACAGCAGGCACTCGTGTCCCGATTACATCTTCTGTAAAGCGTACCTCAAAGAGTCCTAGCTCCAAAGACGAACCGGAGTCTGCAAAAGCTGCGACCAAGGTTCCACGTGTTCCCCGCGTTGCACTGTTAGCTAAGAAGACAGCAGCCAAGACGGATGAGACTGAGGAAGAAAAGCCAAAGAAACCATCCACAAGATCTGTTGTATCACGGTTGACAGCACCTACCGCTGTTGGTATTAAAAAGAAAACAACAGAGGCCGAATCATCCAAGACCACAACCGCAACAACAACAACAACGATAAAAACGGCCCGTACAGTGAAAAGAAGCTTGACAGCAGCGTCAACCACAGCAGCATCGGTCAAGAAAACGAGCCCCAGCAGTACAATCGACAAGACGGAAGCTTCTGGTAGAACACACACCGCCACACGACTCACGAGACCCACTAAAACTGCTACGGCTGGGGGTGCTGAGTCTAGCAAAAAACCGGTAGATTCTACAGCCCCAAAGCGTATCATACGACGTGAACCAGCTTCGGCAGCTACAAAGGTAAATTCAGGGCGTATAGTCGTTAAAAGGATACACTAAACGAAGCAAATAGAAAACGGCTTCCACTGCAGAACCTTCGTCCAGGCCTTTGCGATCTGGCGTGAATGGTGGCTCTGGTAAGCCTACTGGCTCCGTGCGTGGTGTAGACAAAGCTGCAAGAGTACGTCAGACAGGAAAAACTGTCAAACCTGCTGCCAAGAAAGCAGTGAAGTCAGATGAACAAGCGAAAAGTGTAGAAGCATCCGAGGCATCTGAAGCGGACAGCAATGAAGCCTCTGTAGTTGACAGCAATGCGTCTTCCGTGGTTGATAGCGCAGAAGCGTCAGTGGCGGATAGCAAAGAAGAAAACGCTTCAGACAGTTTGGAAGAATCGACACAGACACCCCCTATTACTCATGTAGAGCCCACTGTAAGCGTTGAAATCAGCAAGGTGGTGGATGAATCTTCTGAAACCCATGATGAAGAGGTGGCAGCAGTGACGCATAATGAAAGCAACTTGGGAGCTGCGCAGGAACATAATGAGTCTGCTGCGTCGAGTAGCCTGTCTTCATCACGCCCAATTACTCCTGAGGTTGCTCAACTGCGCAACCGCTTCGAGTCCTTGCATGCAGAAAGTCATTCGTCGTCGGCACCTAAGGATCTGCGCTCCAACTCACCAAACCGCGTAAAGGATATGATCAACCGTTTCACAGGATAAATTGACTTGAAATCTTTGCTATCTGAAAATCATAAAGTTTATTCACAAAAACTATAGTTTTTTTGTCGCATGATTGCTTTCATCATTCAAAATGTGAAAGTGAAAAAGATGACGCGTTTTTTTACTTGTTACAACAAAGTGTCGACTATTGTATGTCATGCACGCCAATGGATATTCTTTTTTAGGAAAAAAATCTATGTGTACCCTGGTAAACCGCCGTCATGAACTCCTTTCTTCTGCTTCCGTAGTTTACAAATGAATACATGATAAATCCCGCTAAAACCATCCTTGTGCAGCATTATGGTATTGAGGAGATTACATAAACTGGTAGAAAGAGATAGGAGAGAGTACTCCACATGCTTTTTTTTTTTTTCACGCGAGATATTTGCGTATGCGCTCGGAACTTTTTAAAGGAGGAATGTTTTGGAATGCTCTTTTTACGCAATCAAGGAAGGATTGTTATTGACAACATCACCCTATTTGCTATAGAAACTTTATCTAGACATTCATGTTGCTGACGATCAATGGATTGTGTGTGAAATTGGTAATGACGTATTTTCACAAGGTCGGCAAACGATCTCGATTTCGTAGCGTCGCATGATAAACTCAAACATGCTGTAACATTAGATTATGCCGAAAACTAGGAGTAAAATCCAATACAGCACGTTTTGAGAACATGCTATGTCGTATTTCTTAGACATCCATTAACGGAAGTAAACCTTGATGCCGATCTACAAATTTGTGTTCCTATGGCCAGATCGCCATAATCATCGGGAAAAAAAAAAAAAAAAAGATGACAAACGTTTTTTTGCTTGACTTTGGACGTATTGTTAGAGAAGTCGGCCATACTATATCAAATGTTCATTCTTTGAAAAAAAAAAATATCATGCTTCATGTAATGCTCAACACAAAATGATACCCCTTTTATTTGTGAAATGTTTAGCATGACAAGTTTTTCAGGCTGGTAGAGGCTAACAATGATGCCCTTAAAGTCGATGGTAATGTATGCATCCTTGGCCCTGAATCAGATATCGATTATGTACGTTGTAGCCTGCCTTGCGCATAGACAAAAGATGAACTTTTAGTTTTAGCGATCATCTACGAGCGAGCTCTTTGTCTAACAAGTTTCAAATCTTAGTTACACACAAGATCGACAAACAGGCATGAAATCCCTATCACATTGAGGACAACGATTGGCATGTTTTGCAACATCCATGACTTCTTTGATGTCGGTTCTCCAACTTTCCGGGGCTGAGTTTTGCGGTTGAGCCATCTTCATCCTAAACATGTGCTTTAACATGAGATGGCAGTGGTAATTGACTTGTTCTAGTTTGTTGTTATAATTGATCCTACGGATCAACAGAATGAAGTCTATATCCCAGGATCGAACTTGATGCGCATACTTCTTGTCATGGTACTGTAACTATGACGTTTAGCATGCAACAAGAAGAATCAGGCATCCATTGATAGCCAGTTCGATCGTATGATGTTTTGTATATTTCATATGTATGTCATGAAGTAAAATCTGAAGCTAATATTCTGCACGACATAGCTACTGGACAAGGCGGGGTAAAAGTCATGCGTGATAATTCCCTATGATTATTAAGGTTTGTCCTCCGACCGCGCGAATGCAAGGCAAGGGCGTAAGAAACTCAAGAAACTTGGATTTTTGGCTATGTATCTCAGGGACATTACGTAAACTGTAGGTTTCCACGCTGAAAGAATCAGGGATGGATTTCCCAAGGAAATCATAAGGCTGAGATGATGCGGCGAAGGGTAGCTACAGCAAAATTAAATGTGAGACGGTGGCACGTATGCGTCTCATGAATTATGTAAATGATTACTGTACAAGTTAGTAAACAGCAGAAATAAAGTATATTGTTGATCGAGAAACAGTTAATCGAACGATATTGTCATAACGTAATATGCGCATAACAGAAGTAAATTACCATGGGGTCCTAAGGGGAAACTCCTCTTGCACGAATATTCTGTATTTCTTGTTTGATGCAGTACAAAAAAGGATAACCTATCCAATGTCGGTTTTCATTATGTACAAGTAAACGGGCTGGGCAAACTAGGCATACTTTGTTTGATTAGGCATTGAGCAAAAAAAAAAAAAAAAAAAGGCTGTACGCCCAAGCAGATGCAAATTTGTCATACCATATGATGCAACATAGGTATATTGCCATGGGAAAGTTTTGTCTTTTTCGATGCGATAAGATGTCAGAGGGCGATAATGGGCGCATCAACCAGCTAGTGCAATTCGATGTTTGAGATTTTAAGCTTTTAGATCAGAATAAATAAAGATGATTGTCTTGAGCGAATGAAATAAGTCTTGTCTTTCAAATTGGATACGCTCAGGGGAAGATTTCCCACGTTGATAAGTGTTTATATTCTATTGTATCTTGTAGTAGATAGTTACCAAGATGATACTACACATTTTCCAGAATAAGTAAGTGTAAATCTTTTAGTGTCACAGAGAACATTCAAATTAAACGTGGGTCTAACGCGATGTGGTTATAAGTATAGTATGTATTTTATTTGTAGAGAGTAAACTACAGTAGGAATTTGGGTGAAACTACGGATTATATAGTAGTGGACAGTTTTATTATTCCAAGAAGATATGGCAATTATGCAGGAGAAAAATGTTTATTTTACATTTTCTTCATCAGCACAGATATCTCAAGTAGAATGGCGGTTTCGTTCTATTTTTAAAAAAAAAAATTGATACCGGAAGAGGAGATGGTAGTACGTAACGAAGTCGGAACGGAGAAACAGGGGCGAGAAAACAAGAGTATTGTTTTCGTTGGAAGGTTAAGAAAATATCCGCGCCTTTTTGTTTTTACTGTTCGTGCGCAATGGTCCGGCCGGAGGAGTTCACTATTGTCTGAGTTAAGGCGATCGATTCTTAGTAGATCGGCAATGAAAGCAAAGATGTACAAAATGGCGATATGGTTTCCAAATATGAAATGTATCCCCGCTTGCGGTATATTTCTGTTCTCCGGAAGTAAAAGGTTGATGGAATTGTGGCACCCCTGATAAACATTGATCTTGAGGAGAGACGTAAATTGAAAAGGTTACGTTTCATCTAGGATCTCATCTAGTTATTTGCTAATCTTGTTAAGTAGTTTTTAACTATTTAAATATGCAAGTAATTTGAAAATGATCGCTCTTGTACCCTTAGTGTTACGAGAAACCCACGTTGTATAAAAAGCTTTGTTTCCCACGTGAGGACCTCCCAGAAGAGAGAGTATTTGTGAAACCAAAGTAAGGGTTCTGTGCAAAAAGGCCAGTTCTCCATTGCTATCCATTGTTCCGGAAATAAAGCAAAAAAAAAAACCTATGCTAAACTCCGGTTGAATTCGGGTAACTCTGTACTGTATGGATACAGGAACGCCTGATGTTTTCAATATATTTATCCCAGGTGAAACATCAGTAATGAAGTAATCGTAAGGGTAACCTTATGTTATCCCCTTTTGCGCAAAAAAGCACCCGAATTTAGGGTGGGATTTTTTTTTCTGTCGCTTGTTGTTTCATCATTGGAAAAAAAAAGGGCGCACGAACAAATTAAACCGCTTACCGAAATTTCGCTTCTTCATTTTCTTTTTCCTTTTTTCTTTTTTTACACTTTTTCTTCTTCTTCCTCTTCTTCCACTTTTACCTTTTTATTTACTAGTTCTCTATTCTTCGTTACTTTGATCCATGGCAACGCTGGCATTAAAACGAAGAACGCCATCGTTAGGCACATTAACTACCATACCAACCAGTCCTTCCGTTATCGATGCTCCGCTTCCTCCACAACCCATTCAGCATAAAATGCAACCAGTTTCTACTAGTTCACTTTATCATACTTGTCGTTCAGTATTAGACAAGTTAGCATGCGTTGACGGGATGTTAGAATATTTGGAGACACCGCTACCGTCTCCGTCTGAACCTACAGCAACTACAACTCACAGTGATCCATTATCAAAATTATGGACATTTTGTCGTCGAGGTTCACCTTTATGTATTTTATACAACGCGTTGCATCCGAACACACCACTCAAGGTGGACAATGACCCAAACCTTAACCAACTTAAAACTTGCAAAGCGAGCGTGTATCACTTTATTGTTGCGTGTATCAAAGAACTGGAGTTTCCAGAAACCGACATGTTCACCATTTCTGATCTCTACCAAGATGACACAAACGGTTTTGTAAAGGTAAGCTTCCTTTTTCTTTGTCCTTTTGACTATGGAGAAACATGTCAGTCCTTTGTTGAGGAAAATCTCCCTACTTTTGAAAAAAGTCTGGCCACTCAAAAAGTCTGTGTGGTACAAGATCCACTTTGCTTTCTTTTTTTTTTTTTCATTGTAAAATTACACATCACATGATCCTCTGCAAACGGGCTCTTAATTAATTTATTTTTTTTTTTCCACTTTATCAGGTTGTTAATACGATCGACAAACTCTTACAACTATTGGAAGAACGTGGGGTGATAACCGTACGATCGTCTAACCGCGACTCCGATCCAGATGCTCCTAAAGATACCCGTGATAAAGTCGTCTTTGAACTATTGGATACCGAACGAAAGTTTGTCCAGGATATGGAATACCTGCAGGTACCTTGACTGGTAAAACGCCATTATTCGCTCATTCCAATATTTGTATTTAATAGAATTATATGCGTGAACTGCAACAACAACATATTGTATCTCCTGATACAGTACACTATCTATTTGGAAACTTGAATGCCCTGGTAGATTTTCAGCGCCGTTTCCTGATCCAGCTGGAAGAAATGGCAGAGAAATCTCCGGAGGAGCAACGCTTAGGCCTCCTGTTCGTGCAAATGGAAGATGCCTTTTCCGTTTATGAACCCTACTGTGCCAATTACTATTCTGCCCAAGACTTGGTCGTGCAAGAAACATCTAAACTGCAGAAAGTTGCCGATATTTTGAATCCCAGTTATGAACTGCCTTCCATGTTAATTAAACCTGTTCAACGTATCTGCAAGTATCCACTACTAATGAACCAGCTGATCAAGAGTACAAACAAGAACTGGCCCTACTATACAGAAATGGAAGAAGGTCTGGAAGCTATCAAACGGGTCACCGAAAAAGTGAATGAAACACAACGACAACATGAAAACCTGCAGGCGGTAGAAGAATTAAAAAAGCGGGTGCTAAATTGGAAGGTAAGACAGGATACTGCATTTTCCATAGAAACCAGGTCACTAACTGATGGCTTCCCTTACCTAGGGCCGTTCCATCGAAAATTTTGGCAAGCTGGAGCTGAAGGACAAACTGGTGATGACTGTGAACGATAACGACCGAGAGTTACACATGTTCCTTTTTCAAAAAGCCCTCCTAATGTGCAAGGACAAGGAGGTCAAGAATCGCCTTACAAAAACAAATGCTTTAAATCAAAAGAAGAAAAAGGCGGGATTCTTGCAGCTGAAAGGTTTCGTAGCTACCGATCGCATTGTGAACGTTATCAACAAATCACAACCTGGTACGTACAACCGGTTCATGGCGCTCCCGTCGCTAATGCAAAACTTAGGTGCATGGGCTCTTATGGTCGAGTACAGGAACTATGAGCTGGAGCGTTTTGTATTACGTTTCCGTAACGAAGAACAGCTGAAGTTATGGGAAACTGCACTGACCAAGATAAAGATGAAGCATCGAAACTGCGTCCCCAATACGCATTTGCTTTCCATGCCCAATATCAACACACATCTTCACCGCGACTCAGGATTTCATGATGACGACGATGACGACGAGGATGACGATGTCTATGAAGAGGAAGAGGAGGAAGAATACCGCAGAGGTCGCTCGCGCAGCAACTCTGTCTCGGCCCACCTACGCGCTCAACTGGAATGGAAGGCAATACCCGTTTCTGGTAGCCGCTCACACTATCCCATCACGAGTGTATCCACCCCTCCACTTCCTCGTACACTTGCCCCTCTTCCTACGGAACACAATGCCTATCCCGATTCCCCTCCTCCTTCCAATCCAATGTCTCCTACAGGCCTGTCTCGTATGCCAACAGAAAATGGGTCTTTCTTACGACATCCTGAAAACTCTGTTCTGCTGGGAATCAGTAACGCGTTTATGAACACTGATGCAATGTCCCATCCAGCACCCATCGGACGCAGCCAATCACATTCCCTCGCCGCTGGTGTATCCATGTCCTCTCCCAACAGTCAGTCTCCCAGCCAGCAGGCTCGTCTGCGATCACAAAGCAGCCCAAATATCCGTAAACAAAATGGCAGCAATGCCGAAGAGATTCCACAGGTGCCACCGATCAATCCCCGAGTACCATATCAAAATCATCACGCTATGCTACCCTCCCCTCTTGAATCTGTTACAGAATATTCTGTTTCCCCAACCGCATCAACCTCACACAGTCTTACTGTTCCCAATTCTCCCGGCACCATCAAGATCAAACTCAACTACGACCATGGCATCTATGTGATCAAGGCACCGGAAAGCGTTTCCTTTGAAGATCTCATGGAAAGGGTTGCAAGGAAGATCAAGTTGGTCGCCAATCTAAAGCCGCATGAAATGCTGAGACTGAAATATCAAGACGAAGATGGCGACTACATTACTATCAATTCAGACGACGATGTTCAAATGGCCTTTGAAAGTTTGGGCTCGTCCAGCACCATCAATCTCTACGTCAGCTTGTAAAAAAAAAAAAAAAGAAAAAAAAAGGGAAACAGAAACTCTACGTCATCTTTCCATCGTTTACCATCCTCTGTTCCTTCCGCATTCATTTTTGTATGCATCGATACCGCTCCCGCACACCATCATTCCAGCCTCTTGTTAGATCCCCTTTGCCTTCGTTTTGCATTTGTGTATGTTTATAGGGACGCGCTTTATTAATAGTGCGCCACGTTGACCTGGAGCAACAGCCGCTCGTTTCATTTGTTATTTTTGCATTCCTTTTGTTTTTTATTTTCGTCTCTTTTTGTAAATACAGTTATCATTCCCAAGTGGATTCGAAATGACTATACAATGATTCTCTTTGACTCTGTGAAGGACACAAGTGCATTTATTGGTTCTACGTTAGTGGCCTTCAGAAATAGGAAGGCCGGTGTTTGAACATGTCATACTTATTGAAACGTATCCTTAAGGAGTGTATACACATTCTTGAAAACACGTATGTCTAGCACTGACACAATGAACAACTCGGAGCGAGAATACATCTAGACAAGCACAGATCCACATCTTCGATTGATAAAAAAAGAATTTGATGATCAATCGAGGACCGCGGGAAGCCAACGCAAGTTAGTTAACAAATGGCGCAGATGTAATTCAAAAACCAATATTTAAGGCATCTAAGCTACAATAAATGAATCAGCGTGACTCATCTTCTACGATATTTTATCTTTGCTACGGTGGTCTTGTATGGTATGTATAATATAATAGATCAGCGCTGTTATTGAATCAGCACCTGAATAGTATCAGTGCCTCATCACCTAAATATAAAAACATGATATCATCTGCAAAAAAAAAAAAAAGAAAAAAAAACCAGTAACAATGTGCTTGTGATCGGCGCCATGGTTATTGTGTCTCAATGCTTTCTAAAAGAGAACACGGGGATTCCATATTAGTCGTTTAATGTACTTTTGAATATGCTGTACTCATCGTTGATCCTCTACACGGACATGTCCTCATCGGCATGGTGAACACCGGAAAGCAAGTTGAATGTGGTCTATTTCACACGGAGATTTAAGCAAGTGGTACTTCACGTGGCTCTCCTCCCTCTACCGAGCAATGGTCCAAACATCGGCTTGCGTAACTTCAAGCTGTGAGCCAGGGTTAAGCAGCATACATGTGATTCCCGCGCCTTCCCGCACGAAATGAAGCCAAGATAATCGATAGCGCGTATGACCTAATTGTGCCTGATCTATCTGTTGCTGACTGTCTGGAAAGAAGTATCCTTGGCGGTGGCAAACGATCGTTCGCCCGAAGCGGAAAAAAGATTTGCAAGGAAAAAAGAACACCCATTTTCATATAAATGTACCTTCCTTTTTCCCCATCCGACTTTTTAGGGTTTTTACTATGACTAAACCCATGGATCAACAAACACGAACATCAAAAGATGCCACGGTATCTCTTGAAGAAGACGACAGACAGACTGTGTGCAGTGTCCCGCCTGTGAATGCTTCGTTGGATGGCTATGCAGGCATCGAAAAACAGCGACAACATGCAGGATGGCAATGGCCCGGTATATTTGGAAACAATAGTGATGTTGATCCTCGATCGTACAGTAAATTAAAGAGATATACCATCTTATTGATTGTCGCGGCGGCTGGCGTGATGTAAGTTGAAAATTCTTGTATTTTTGTGGCTGATCCAAATTTGTTCGGTAGATCACCATTGGCCTCCACAGTTTATGTAATGTTTTATGATGTCCCCCCCCCCCTTCATTGGACCACTGACAAATTGCTACAATAGTATCCTGCGCTTATTGACATGCAAGAGTATTTTCATACTACTCCAACCACAATTAATGCATCACGTAAGCAGTCCATGGACCAAGTTGGAAATTAACCATCTCAATAGTATCTGTATTTACATTTTCCACCTCCGTATTTGTATGTAATGTGGCTGATTTAATATCACTTTTCTGATGAAAACGTTTCAGCCGTTATTGTGGGCCACTTTAGGAGATCGATTTGGTAAGGACTTTTGGCCACTAGACAAAAACATCTACTAATTCAAACTCGGAAAGGCCGAAGACCAGTGTATCTTATAGCTTTTTTTATTGCACTGATTGGTACCATTTGCTGTGCGGTGTCTGTAAATGTCGCTATGTTTATCGCATTCCGCGCTGTCAGCGCAATTGGGTCATCTTGTGTAAGTGAATTGACCGTTTTATCTGCTTTCCATTCTCATGCAGGGCGCAGGCCATGTCTATGGGCGCAGGCACCATCTCGGATATCTTCGAGCCGAGTGAACGCGGAAGAGCATTTGCGTTTTATACATGCGGACCTCTACTTGGCCCTGCACTCGGGTACATCGAACATTGTCGTTTTCCATGGAAATCCAGGCTAATCATTTATTAGACCGATCATTGGAGGTTACCTCAATGAGGCTTTCGGCTGGCGGAGTAATCTATGGTTCCTCGTTATCTATATCGGCTGCGTCTGGGTATCCATATTTTTCTTGCTGCCAGAGACATGGAGAGCCTCACCGACATTGCCGATAACCGAGAAAAAAACAGAAACCCAAGTCAACAAACGTCCTCGGCGATTTGTGAATCCACTGTCACCCCTGTCTTTGTTCAGGTTTCCCAATGTTTCTTTGACTGTCTTGTTTATTGGCATCCTGTAAGCTTTCTCTATGCTACGTAGATGGATCACGACGTATCTTACCATGTTTCTAGCTTCTTCAACTTTTATCTCGTATCTACAACCTTTACCCGAACGTACAACGATCAGTATCATCTTGATACGGGTGCTGTGGGGCTGTGCTATCTGCCACTCGCTGTTGGATCAATGATCGGTGCTTTTATCGGTGGCCGCTACTCCGACATGATGTACAACAGGCATATCAAAAATGCTCCTAACGGGGAAAGTTATCCGGAGATGCGATTGGGTGGGTGGGTATTCTGGGGAGCAATTGTGTTACAATGGGCTGCACTGGTTGAATATGGTTGGTGTGTTGAGAAAAATGTCCACTGGGCGTACGGTCTTGTCGGACAGTTCTTTGGTAAGAAAAAAAAGGAAGTTGAAAGCACTGGTGACTAAATTGCTTCGCAGTTGGCTTAGGCTTAATGATACCCAATGTTGCTCTCTCAACTTATATTGTTGATTGCTTTCGTAAACGAAGTGCTTCCGTAACTGGTAATACGAAAGGAAACAAGGAACCACGCCAGAAAAACTAAGCTTCTTTTTGTTTAGCATGCAACAATTTCGTACGATACATCATGGCAGGTGTCGGTTCCTTAGTGGCATACGATGCCATGAAAGCCCTCGGAAACGGCGTCTTATTTACAGTCTTTGGCGGCGTGTTATGCTTTGCATCTATCGCATTAATGATCATCAAATGGAAAGGAAAGGAGTGGGCCGAGAAACGGAAGGACTTCGCTTAAATTACCACATAACCCTGTGTTTCATACCTTATTTATGTATTTTACTACATCTAATAGAAATTTGTAAATGTTCACATCTGATTCGCGCACTGTGATGTTTCTAAACCATTAATCCTTCTCTTCGTTGTGGAAGTGCTTTGCAAGCTTAGTGTTAAGACCGAGTAATAGATAATGCAGGATGTTCCTTCTAGAAAGCTCACGCTTGTTAAAAACGTTTGGGTATTTTTTTTCCCGCCTCCATAGTATTTTCCGTAGTTTAATACCACCTTGTATAGTAGCACCATAGAACGCTATCGAGAAGTCCTGTAAATACATAAAAAGATAAAAAGAGAAACAGACATAATGGAGATGCCCTGTACGTGCTACAGACAAAGCACGGAAATAGCATCTCCAAGATGTATCTACTTGCGACATTCACTGTTAATATATGCATTGATGCATGACATAAAAGCGGTTGCTGACACAGTATCTGTCGCTGACACATTAGCCTGATGCCGGTACACCCACGGGCTCAAACAACGCGTGAGATGATTTTCAACTCTGTCAAATGGTGGTTCACACACCACCACATTATTCCTATGTTTAATGACATACAGCTGTTTTGAAACAGATAGACAATATATACTCTGGCCTTGGAATAAGGTCAGACAAATACCATTTAGTGCTCAGACATTACCATTGGCCAATAACGCTCGTGTCTCACTTTCAATAAGCTCCTGTCTGAATACTATTGTCCACTGTTTATTTGAGTGCTGTGGGAACGCTCTCATTGTGGGTAGTGCCAAGTACAAATGCTACGTAATGCTGTCTATAGTTATATTCGTATCAGTTGCATTTCACATGTTTTTTTCCATTTGGCTGATAAACGGCCCAGATCGCACCTGCAAGAGCATTCATACTAATTTAAAGTTTGTAGTGCACATGCTATATTTCTACCCTCCTCTTTACGTACTAGATTAAGACGAAAGATTGCCATATGATTGCGCACTGCGCCTGATATACTCGCCTCCCGTTCCAGCTATGCGCAACTGTTGCAGTTCGGCGGGAAAAGATTTAGCAAAGGGGAAAAAATTACCCAGATCATATAAATGCATATTTTGTCTTACCTTTTTTCCTGCAAAGTTTGGTATGGTTAATTCCACAGGTCAAGAATCACGCCCGACGGACGATACCGCTATAACTCTAACAGAAGATGATCGACGATCTGTACACCACGACCCAGGCATGAACGCCTCCTCAGGAGTACCTGCCAGTACTAAGAAACGGGTTTGTGGTATACCATGGTGCTGGCCAAATCATGGGGGAGCGAATGGAAAGGTCGATCCACAGTTGTACAGTGCATCGAAAAAAAATGGCATCTTATTCATTATCTCAATGACTAGCATGACGTAAGTTGGAAACGCATATTATTATCACTCATTCTACTGTTCATGCAGCTCACCATTGGCTACCACAATCTATGTAACTATCCCAAACAGATCGTATACTGGGATCAGTATTAATTTCTTGGTAGTTTCCCGCACTCATTGATATGCAACAAGCCCTCCATACCACTCCAATTGGGATCAACGCATCATGTACGTACTACATTGACTAGATCAACCATTAACACTTTGTCGCCAGTATCCGTATTTACCTTTTCTACTGCTGTATTTGTATGTACATAAGCACCCGCTATGATATCATTATTCTCACGGTAATTTTCAGCCATTATTCTGGGCTTCCTTAGGTGAAAGATTTGGTAATAGCCATCTATCTACGAAGAACGCAGAAACTAATTTCATGGTGGCTAGGACGACGGTTGGTGTATCTTATAGCTTTTATGGTTGGATTTGTTGGCTCCATTGGCTGTGCGTTGTCCGTTAATATCGCAATGTTTATCTCATTCCGTGTCGTGAGCGCCATAGGATCATCCAGTGTAAATAACCAGTTATGGTAATTTTATTTCCTTTCTTATAAAAAGCGTAGGTTATGTCCATGGGCGCAGGCACAATATCAGATATCTTTAAACCTCATGAGCGAGGAAAGGCTTTTGCACTTTACACCTTTGGACCTTTGCTGGGGCCTGCGATCGGGTAAAGTAAACTGGCCGCAGGAATAGACGGCTAATGCAATCATTGGTTAGGCCAATCATCGGAGGATATCTAAATGAAGCATTTGGCTGGCAAAGTAACCTCTGGTTCCTTGCCATATACACAGGCTGCATCTGGCTCTCCATCTTTTTCTTCCTTCCCGAGACATGGAAAGCTTCGCCTCCATTACCAATAACCGAGAAAACAAAGGAAACGCCAGTTCGGAAACGCCCTAGGCGGTTGGTGAATCCACTGTCATCTCTCTCCTTCTTCAGGTTTCTCAATATTTCCCTAGCCATCTATTTTGTTGGGGTTGTGTGAGTTCTTACCTACATGAGCGAATAGCCTTCCTTAGTTAACCATATCTTAGATTCTTCACTTTTTATCTTCTTTCGACGACGCTTACACGAACGCTTAACGATCAGTACCATCTGAATAGCGGTACTGTGGGATTATGCTATCTACCAGTTGCTGTCGGATCAATCATTGGGTGCATTATTGCTGGCCGATACTCAGACTATCAGTACGAACAGCGGATAAGGGAAACCAACAATGGCGAAATTTACCCAGAAGTACGACTAGGTGGATGGGTCCTCTGGGGTGCAATTGCGTTACAATGGGCAGCATTGATCGAATACGGTTGGTGTATTCAAATGAATGTTCATTGGGGTTACGCTCTTGTCGGCGTGTTCCTCGGTAAGAAATACAGCTATAGCAGCGTTGGTCACTAGAATTTTTTCATAGCTGGCTTGTCTTTATCTGTACCTACTATTGTGATTTCAGCATACCTCGTGGATTGCTTCAAAAAACGAAGTGCATCCGTTACTGGTAATAAAAAACAAACCTCTCCTTAATGAAATAAACTGTTTTCTTCTCCCCTAGCATGCAACAACCTTGTACGATATGTTGCGGCCGGTGTTGGCTCTTTGGTTGCTCCAGATGCTATGGCCGCTCTTGGAAACGGTGTCTTATTTACAATTTTTGGAGGCATTACATTTTTCTCATCTGTCGCATTAGTTATTATCATTTGCAAAAAGAAAAGATGGGCAGAGAAGCGAAAAGATTTTACTTGATTACCACTGTATATTTGTTTTGAGTTAATTTTATCTCCCGTGACTATAAATGTAGTGCTGTATTAACAACAAGATGCCTTGTTTCGGTTTTGATAGGAAATGAGGTCTTCAAAAATTTGTGCCAAACGCTTTTAATGTAGCTTCCATCCGCCCTCCATCATCTGTTTGCAAATTATCCATGGAGATTCATTTGTCTATAACTCAGCTTGTCTGCATTATTGGAAGCCTTATTCTTCCCAGCGGTAAAATCGAACTATTAAAGCCCCTTGCATGCATTCTTGTGATGCAATATAATAACACTGGACATACTACCATGCATCTTATACCGTGGCCAAATCCACGTGGCTTTGTTTTTATCTTGTTGCAAAAAACACACAAAATTCTGTATATACTATGCACACCAATTTCCTTCTACCAGCCCTGGATGAGAACATCAGTACATGTCTCTAGAGTGGGTTACTGAAATCATCATAGTAGTTCTTTTTTCCAATAAAAAACACCAATGTTTAAACTTTTAGCTGTTCCCATCCTTCCATGAACAAATTGGGAAGGCATTTTTTTCGCTTTTTCGCTTTTTTGTTTTTTATTTGCACCAAACATGAACATCAGCACCTTTTCCTTTTTTTTTTTTTTTTTTGGCCAGGATCGGCAAGAATGGCAGGAAGATCAACATCTACATGGACAGGTTCCAAACCACAGTAAATCTTTCTACGAAGAAAGCCTAATAATTAAATATAATCTTTGATAAAAGAAAGCACAAACTGGTATACTAGGATCAATTCTAACATCTATCGTTCTTTTACCTCCAAAAATACCTGCGAAGCGTAGGTTGCAAAATCAATTCTTTCAGAACACTTCTAAAAATAGCACACTGAAATTATTATTATTATTATGGCATCTCAATCATCTGGCGATGTTCTAAGATTCCTTTATTCCAATTAATACGTTATACCCAGATTTACCGTAATAACTTTTACGACTGGCCACTGTCACTTACCAATCTGCAAGATAAATCAATGTATTCTAGATTGAATTGATAGGTATATCATGCTTTTCCTCAGGAAGAGTGGATTTTTGGTAGATTTAAAATTTAGGAGATAAGCTACAGCGCAACAAGTGAGGATCAAAATAACAAAAATGGACAATGGAACAAATAAGTCTTGATGCATATTATTCTGTATTAAGCAGATACCATTACCCTTTTACATTAAAACCCTCGTTGGTATATACACAATCATGGAAAAACAAATGCGCTGGCAGGAAACCTCTTGCAAATGCTGCCACCTAGCAACTTCAAAATTCTTCCCAAGGATTCACTCTAGTGAGTATGTGGCTGAGTGATAGTACATAACCTTACTTGCATGGCTGGGAACATTATTTCTGCGCTATACAACAGTCGCACTCATCTTCGCATACAAGCACAACTTACAACGGCAAATAAAACATATGTTCAGCTAGTGCATGCCATGAATAAGATAGATTCCTTGTAGCGGGAATTATAATAAATTATGCCATTCGTGATAACGAATCCGACAAGTGGCCGACAAGGGGCAAAAGGGGATCGAAACGCAATATATAAGAGCCCCGTTTTTTTTTCTATACATGGTCATGGCTAGCCATGCAGCTCAAAACAACTGTTTGCCAACACAAAGAGATACATCTCTGGCAGATGATGATACGAAACTATCGATCATAATTCACGTGTTAAATAAATCCTAACTTCATCAAACCATGAAGAAAAGCAGACATACCATAACAGATGGCATTGGAAACGTATTTTTAGCGAGGCTAATGAGATACACCCACGGGTTTACAGAAAAACCAAAAAGTATACCATTGTATTTATTATTTCGGCAGCGAGCATGATGTACGTTAAAAGTTGGGTATCTCGATGCGGATCTAACACTTAGATGCAGAGGACTACTTAGCACTACAGACTGTGTAACTAGCACCGACATGCTTTTGTCACGCTAATAGTCAAATTATATTTCAAAGGTTCCCTGCAATCACCGAAATGCAACAATAACTTGAAACTACGCCGACAGCGATCAATTCGTCACGTATGTCCTCCAAGATAAAGAAAGAAGTTAATATATCGCTATTAGTACCTGCGTATACGTTGACAATTGCTGTGTTTGCATGCATACAGGTACTATCATGGCATTATTTATAAATAATTCATAGCCAATAATATGGGGAACTTTAGGAGATACATTTGGTAGTAATACTCGGCTTGTGATAAAAACTAAACTAACTTGAACTTGCCAAGGGCGAGAGCCAGTATATCTCGTATCTTTCTTCATTGCAGTAGTCGGACCTATTTGCTCTGCGGTATCTGTCAACATCGCCATGTTCATAGCTTCTCGCATCATCAATGCCAGTGTGTAAGCGAACTTCTTCCTTTTTAGTTCTTTCTCATCTGGTGTGTAGGGAATGACATTGGGAGCAAGCGTAATCGCCGATATGTTTGAACCTGTTCAGCAAGGAAGAGCTTTTGCATGTTTTAGTTGTGGAGCGTTACTTGGTCCTGCTGACGAGTACGTGGAATCTATCAGATAGGGCAAAAAAAAAA